>QANZ01016893.1:35692-85465 GCA_003254925.1 Chamaecrista fasciculata
CAAAACTCTTCCAAACATTTCAATTTAGTCCTTAATTAACGTCCATCAACGTATCAAAGGAAAAGAAAATATCCGACTCCATCAGAAGAAAAAAAAGAAAAGAAAAGAAAATATCCGGCTATGTGTGCCTAGTGACGTGTCTTCCGCATCGTCGACTCTGCCACCATGTAACGACACGCGTAACTTTTTGGTGGGATGATGCCACTTCACTTCTTTCTTTTTTGTGCCCCCATCAAGTTTTCGCCTTTTCCGTTTCCCACTAATTTTGGTTTGCCAGTGGGAAAAAGGTTCGAAACTTTTCATTTTCCCCGCAAATTACAAANATTTTGTTCAAGCGTGCCCTCAATGTGAAACTAACGTTTCAATTATGCCCCCAATTTTGACTCAATGCCCGTGTGGCAATTTTTTAACTTATGTGTCATTTTTTGGTCTGACGTGGCATAATGACTGGACATTCATATTTTTTTTCCACCGTGGCATGATGATTGGATTTACATTTTTGAACATAAAAATTGAGTAAACTAGCAAATCAGTCCCTGGATTTACATTTTTCATCATCTTCATTCATTTTAGTCCCAAATTCTCAAAATAAAATTGTAAAGTGTCCCAAAACACTTCCAANACTCTTCCCACGAAAAAGAAAGAAAAAAAAGAAAAAAAGAAAAGCCTTTTTGGGCGGAAAAACATATTTGCATTCTGGCGGTCCGATGATGTTGAAATTTCGCAGTCTTTGGCGCCACTTGGTGGTGGGTATCACTATCAGTACGATTTTCGAGAAGAAATTGCAGAGTAGTGGCATCATTGGTTCAGTAGCTTCAAGTCTGACTTTAATGGCGATTAGGCCCAGAACGAGGAAAAGGGTTTTTGCTGTTCGCCGCGCTCCCGATGGAAGCGCCTTTGAGAAATGGTATATGCAATACTATATTCACATTTCACAACACAATGCTTGAATAGTTGAATCCTATTTTCTTTTTGTGGTTTGTTGTATCTTGCGGTTTTGATCGTTACTATCACATTTTGAGATTTCAATGTGGGTGCATTTCAGTGAGAGATGTGGGATATCGTTTCCTATTGCGTTGGCTGACATGCACCAGTGTGAACGCGAGAAGTGTGTAAAGAGGTTCAGGGGAATAAATGTGAACCAGCATGTGGCCAATCATTGTTTTGGAGACCAACCTGTATCACCTTTCCGATTATTCATGTATTTCCTCGCTTTGAATTTTGTTTTTGTTTTTTGAAATGTAAATGGGGTTCTCCTGCTGAACTATGGTAAAATCGTAAAAGTGATTAGGTTTCTTTTTCAGGGAAAGCTTTGTGAAGATTTGCGAGACAGGGGATTTGATTGAAATTGATAGGAGAGGGTTTGAGACCTGGAAAAACATGTCCAAGAAGGTAAGCCTAATCCATTCTCCTTCCGTGTGTGAAAAAAAATCTTTGATTTGCTTTGGAGCTTCATTTCTGTCTTTCTCTTCAGGAAAGGCAACCGTATGTTTCTCAAGCTGAAAAAGTGAACAATGCCTACCAAGAAGCTTTGAATAAGGAGGTTAATGACATCATACCGGTAAATGGATTATGTTAATTCTGATTTCTTTCCCTTTTCCCCCCTATGAACCTTATTCTGGCTTGTTGGAGAATTTCATTATTGGGTTCTTGAGACAGTGAGACACCCTCATACATAGGTAAATACTGAATAATCACTGTGTTTGACTAATTGTTGGCCAAACTGCTTTTGTAACTTCTATTAATGAAGTCTCTACTATTTATTTTAAGCATCTCATAATCATTTATAATGTCGTCTGACCTCTGCTTCCAACGATTATGAGACGGCAATGGCTTGGAGCAAAGCTTTTCATTTCCTGATGATGTTATTGAAGATTTCCTTCTAATTTACAATCTAGAACAAGCAAAGAAGTAGAAACAAGACTTGGTGTAATGAACTTTTCATTGTTAACCCTATATCATGTATTGAGTAGTGATCTTCACCGCCTTGTTTATCTCTTATCTCTTAAATTCTTTCAAAATTTAAAATATCTTATATATATGTAAGTATGACAAAGTGATGGGTTTTAGGTGGATGATGAGGCTGATTCAGCTGCGATTGGGAAATTTGACAAGGTTTGCCTACTTCCAAAAGCTCAAATAACAATCCGAATTGTTACCTTTTTTTTTTCCAGGGCTTACTATTGTGTTTGGTGTTTATTATAGTTTCACCAGGTCTATGAAGAATCTTCAGAATACTACTCAGACTTCTCGGGTGAAGATGACTGGTTTTCCATTGATGGTATTTCTGTCTCACTTTTTCTTTGCTTCATCCGAAATTAATTTACCATTTGAGTGTGTTTTCAAATCCATACTCCTCTGCATAAAGCATTCTCAGCTTCCTTCTGGACTGGGCAACCAATTTTCTAGACCTGACCACATTATTAACTTTGACCTAGGAACAAGAGACTCCTTGGCTTTTGGGGAATCTCAGTAAATTTGGAGACTGCATTTTGGGTTGAACATTCTGTATATTTGGAGGCAGTGTTAAAAAAAGTTTAGTAGTGGGTAGTATCAATGAATGTTGTACAGTAACAATCGACGACTGTGAACAGCTAACTTAACATTATGAAGGTGGAAGTTTTCATTTCTGGAGAACCTTGCTGACATGACATGTGATCCTAGATAGAGAGGATACTGTTCAACATTTGATCTTATGTTTTGGTGAAATGATCCTCCAGACTTTTGTTTTTTGCAGTGTAAAGATTGTATTTTTGCTTCAAAACTATGTGATCTCTCAGGCCATAAAAACAAAAAACTATGTGATCTCCGGTTCTCAATGGCTGAAATTCCTTATCACACTCTTTCTCATGATATAACAAAGACTATTGTGTTGAGATTACATAAAACTGAAACTTTTTTAGGCATTTTTCATGCATTTCAAAGAGTTATCACAGTTTTTTAATTTGTGATTGGTGACTAATATACATGATGGCTTGAAACTAAGCTTGTGAATGAATCATTATGTAGGCAAACTTGTATAAAATTAAGCTTGGCTTAAAGCATTTTCTTAATGGATTGAACTTGAGTTATTTTGATCTCATGATCTCTTCTAAAACATAGTTTACTCTTGCGCCAAAAAAAAAAAATATATTATAACATCATCGTCATACAATAATAATTCTGAATTTTTATGAAGTTATATTATATTGGAAGCAAACCTATTATTTCGTACTAAGGAAGGGTGAGCAATTTGCTACGGTAAGATCTAGGCTTAACTAAAAGAAAAAGGAAATTACACTTCACTCCCGTAAACTATCACTCTATTTCACTTTAACACTAAAATTTTAAATTCATCACTTTACCATTAAAAAATTAAAAATAGAACAAAGTAAGTTAACTTTAACAATTACCATCTAAATTTCTTCCTCCAAAACTTGTTCTTTTCATACCCACATACAATTGGTCCGATATCATCATTATCGCTACCAATTTCTCAGTAGCTCTATTTCCAAGTGGGGGGAATTGGAAATAAGTTGCTTAGATTGATAATTTAGTTAACTTTATGTTAAAGCCTAAATTGCACTTTTAGTCCCATAACTTTTGCTAAGGTCTCAATTTGGTTCTATAACTTTTTTGTTGCACTTTTGGTCCCATATCTTTTGCTCAAGTTGCAGATTTGGTCATGTGTTACACTTTTGGTCCCATAGTTTTAAGTCAGATACAGAATTGATCCTATATGTTTGGATCAGGTGAGATTGACAGTGAAACTTTTTGCAAAAATATGAGACTAATTCTGCAACCTGACCATAAAATATGGGACCAAAAGTGATACGAGACCAAATTTGCATCTTTTTGCAAAGATATGAGACCAAAAGTGCAACAAAAAAATTATGGGATCAAATTGAGACCTGAGTAAAAGTTATGGGACTAAAAGTGTGCTTTGACCTTAACTTTATTTGTTCTATTTTTATTACTTTAGGGTGTTAAGTGAAATAAAGTGATAGTTCAGGGAGGTAAAGTATAATTTTTCCGAAAAAAATGATATAATTTTTTTTTTCCTGATCCACAAGCACAGTGAAAGAAGGAGATTGTCACGTGACAAGAATGTGGCGAGTGGCGACCAACTTGGAAACAAACAACCACCGAATGAGCCTGAAAAAACAAGAATTAGCTGCAGCTAAATCCTTGAGCTGCTTCTTCTTCTTCTCCTTGTTTCTTCAATTATCAGCTTCATTCCTATCATTTACGCTCTAGTGTGTTGCCATGGACTGCACCGCTTGTCACAATTTCAGAGCCTCTTCTCATTTGGTTTCTCCCTCGCCTTCTTCTCGCCTTCACCCTTCTTCTTATCCCTTCGAGCTCAATCTCTCGGTCTGCGATTTTCTTTTCTCTATTTCTTCGCGTTTTCTTTTCCCTTATTTTCCTGCTTCTGATTTTGTATTTTCTTTTCATTTATTTCCAGAAATTTAAGCGATCCGGTGTGCTCAGAAATCGTCTGGTTGTCCGTTGTTCTTTTGGGTCCGATGAATATGGCTCTGTTAACGGATTGCCATTCACCCCCAATAAGCTTTTCATGCAAGAGGTCCGATTTACTTGTTGTTGAGTTCTTGATTCCCACTTTATCTTCTCCCTTTCGCCCCCCTTATTTCTTTAATATATAATTATCTGCGTTTAACCAAGTTTAAAGGTTTATGTACTCAGTAAATTTAGTGATGTTAAGTGATTAGAACTCCAGGGCTTCGAGGTTTCTTCTTCTCATAACTCTTTGTAATTCACGTTTTCTTTCAGGCAATCGGAGCTGAATATGGGGAAGGCTTTGAGACTTTTAGAGCTGATGGACCATTAAAAGTTGATGTGGTGAGTGATTTTGTTACCATGGATTTTATTTTTTATTTTTTTTTCTAATTTTCCCTTTGAACTGAGTTACGTTGCCTCACTGTTCTTCTGTTAGCAAGCAACCATTCGTTAATTTATGATTCGATAATTTTAATTTATAATTGAAAATAGGACTATTTGAACGACAAGTTGCAAGATGGATTTCTTCAGCGGATACGCTATGCCATGAAACCAGATGAAGCTTATGGTCTCATCTTTTCTTGGGACAATGTTGTGGTAAGTTTCTAGCTTTTAGGATTGTTTTTGTGAGTCTGTGACTTATGCTGGATGGTTATCATTACTGCTGTATTGTTGCATGCTTTGAAAATGTTAAGTGAAACTAAAAGACGTTATTATTTATGTTACTATTGTGTAGAAATTGTATTGCACTAACTATAAGAGAAGAGGGAAGAGTGTGACGGCACACATTAACTTGCCTCTTATTAATACTCTTTCCATAGTAACAGCGTGTCTTTATGTTCCAGGCAGATACTCGATCTGTTAGATGGAAAGCTTGGAAGCAGCTTGCCTCAGAAGAGGGTATGTTTAAGTTCTTTTCTTGTGGTTTTTGTTTGAGTGTGGGACTATAATGGGGTGATTGCTTTGTTCATTTCGATGGACTGTGGACAGAAGGGAATAGGAAGAAAAATATAAAGGAATAACGAAATCGGGGGAAACACCTCAGTTCCTTAGCTTTCTTTCCTTGCTTTACAAGGGATCAGGTCACTTATTTCCCATTTTAGTCCGATAGAATGGAATTCCTTAGTCCGATAGTTTGTCAAGCGAAATCATAGAATTGATAAGGGTCTCTTTGGCAACACAACAGAAGAGAAAGGGAGGGGAAGGCTTTTAACCAGTCTTACCATTTCAACTGTGATTTTTTTGTTTCCTTGTCATTGTTGGCATATAAAATTGGAAATTCGTGGAACTCATCAATGATTTTCCATATGCTCTGCCTTCTTTTGAAGGCGAAAATTGAAAAATATAAAGGAATAACGAAATCTGGGGAAACACCTCAGTTCCTTAGCTTTCTTTCCTTCCTTTACAAGGGATCAGGTCACTTTTTTTTTTGGCCTGAGGATCAGGTCACTTATTTCCCATTTTATTCCCCAATTTTTCATCCACCTAAAATAGAGTGGCTTAATGAACAGTACTGCCTATTTTTTAAAATCCAAACAAGTTAAATGAGGAAAGGGAAAAAAACCCATCCTTCTTGTTTTTATGGGCCCACTGTTTCTTGCATAAGCACAAGTCACATGTACACCTTGCGTCAGTGTAACTGAACCAAGATTAGAAGCATCTGAGTTTTAAACTTCTTGAGGACTCGCCTGCATCATTCTAGAGATAATATTAACATTATCATATTTCTTACAATGATTCTCATGCAGGGAAGGATATTCCGGAAGATGGTGGTGTGCAAAGGTCATTGTTATATGCAGGCGCTGATCACGTGTTGCAGAAGGTTTGGGAATTTGCAGTTCCTTATCTTAATATGTATTAAATAACATATCGAACTCATAAGATTACATTATACATCTCTCATATCCATAAAGTAGGGGTTTTCCTTTATCATCAACTTGTTTATAATGATTCTGAAAACCAAAAAACTCATTGTGGTTATAGACAGGAGTTATTATTTTGTTTTCATGCTGGAAAGCATCCTTTCATTATAATAACAAATACATTCCACTTCTTTTGAGATATATGTGCCGATATTATGAGTAATGAATAGCCATGTAATGTAAACTTCATCACCCCACCCCTTATTTTGTTACTTTCCTTACTATTATTATCATAGGAGACCATGTTAGCACTCAAAACGTACAAAAGGGAAGCCATTTACTCAACTGAAGAGGGTGTGTGAACTATTTGTACTGACCGACTTCAGCCCCATTGGGTATTTTATTGTTTCTGAAAAAGTGAGGGCGCTTAAGGTTGTCCAAAATTTTTATTTCCTTTTGTCATTGACTGATATCAGGTCAATTAGCCTAGGGACCTGGGTATGTAATCTGAGGTTTCTCATTATGAAATCCGATGGTGCTCTTTAGGGTGCCTCAGTAAAATATGTACATTATGCCGTTGTTTGAAAATCTGCTTTACTTTCAGTCTTCATATTTTATAGATATTAAACATATAAAATGGAAGAAAGGAAAGAAAATGTTTTCCATAAAAGGGAACAAGAAAAGACAATATAAAATTTCCTAGCAATGTTCTTCTGATTCTGCCAGCATTCAATATTCATCAGAATTCTTTTATTGTTAGAATATTCTGTAAATAATTAGGATATTATTCTTGACCCTTAAGTCTAGGGAATAGATTAGTCTTAGGGATTGTAATTACTCTTATTTCGTAGAATAGGCTTATGTCATTTGTCTAAATACCTCTCTTTTCTCTAAAGTCAATAACACAGAATTTTCCCAGACAATATTTGTCAGTCATCTTGCTTTTTCTAACAAGCTTTTGTAAACTTGCAGCATTTTCTCTGGGATAAGACAGAAAATGAGCTGGAAAAATTGAAGTTGAGGTTTTCTCAATTATATTATGATAATCTTCTCAGAGTGAGTGGTTGCTTTTGTTTTTTCTGAGGGTGTTGTTTGGTCTCATAGATTCAAGAACCTGACATTTCTTTCACGTATCTTTGACTAGCTTGAATCACCTGTTGATGGACTTAAAGACTGGTTGGAAGCAGTTCATACAGCTCATATCCCCTGTGCTGTAGTTTCAAGTCTTGATAGACGAAACATGGCAGAAGCTTTGGAACGAATGGGGCTTCATAAGTATTTCCAGGTTGGTAGCATATGAGAAGACGGAAAATCATTCTAGTAATAATTAGTTGCCTTTTTTTTCATAAATATGTCAATGCACAAGTAGCTCTATTTGGTTCAGATAGCACACAATACTTGATCTTGGTTTATTTATTACATATGTAGATACATAAATATTAAAATATATGTTATATTTGTACAGTTTAATGTGGCTTTGATATCTTCTATTTTTTCTTTTAACATCCAGTTCAGTTTGATTCCTGGTCTGTCATTTAGAGAAAAGCTTTTGACATACATGTATGAATGAATTCAGTTGGTTATTACTACTAAGAATTTCCAGGTTTTGCTGTCTTTAAACTGGGACTTTAGTAAGGCTTTTGCCTGATGTCCAAGACATGTCTTAGGTGATGCTAATGAATAACACGCCACTTTTTGGCTAGAACTAATTTCAACCCATTGTGTGTATGTGTTGGATAGAGTAAAGACTTGATATGTTAATTCTTAACATGCTGTCATTATATTGCTCTTTGCCGAATGCTACATTCGAATTGCAGGCAACTGTGACAGAGGAGGATGGAATGGAGTCAATAGCTCATAGATTTCTTTCTGCTGCTGTCAAGGTATATTCTACTCAGATGATTGTATTAAGATAAACATTTCAGGCTTATGATTATATATCTTAATTATTATTTATTTGTATTTTGTAATATGATTTTTAGAATGAACTCTAGTTTTTAATATAAAATTCATAGTAGGTACAGGCAGATTTGAACTCCCATAATTTTTAAAATAATTACTGCTTCTAATTAGTTGGCCAACTTGGCCTTAGACATAACTCACGTCAACAAGTAGGAACTATTTTTTGGTTTCTGTCGTCATATGTCAAAGGATTTCATTTTGGTTGATTGTGGTTCTCTAGTTGGTTCACTTTGCAATTCTTTTATTAACAAATTTTATCTAAGGAAGCTAGTTATTATGAATATGCAAAATGAACCGAATGAATACTGTATTGTCCTGGATATATTCTGCTGCTGGTTTTTGACCTGTTTGACAAAATCTCTTGCAGCTGGATCGGAAACCTTCAAAGTGTGTGGTTTTTGAAGATGATCCTAGAGGAGTAACTGCTGCACACAACTGTACAATGATGGCTGTAGCATTAATCGGCGCATACCCTGCGTGAGTAATTCTCTTTATATATTAGTATTAACTAGAAATATGTTCCCCTGGAAATTGAATTCCATGAACATATCAGGCATACATGTACATCTTGCACATGTGCGTAAACACTGTTTCAGAATACAAGATGCCTAGGAGTTATTGATACACAGAACCAAACGTTTGATACCAATTTGATACTCAGGAAGAAATGATAGCCCCAGCAATCTCTCATAGACATCTATTATTCTCTAACCTTGTTCCTTTTACACTCAAGTGTATGTCGGTACTATTTAATTATATCCTAACTAACTAACTAACTCTTTAAATCCCCATTAACTGTAACTAACATGACTACTGTGCCTCCCACCTCAATTATACGTGACAGTTATAAACTATAAGTCTATAACGCATTCAAATGGGATGTTTTTGGTCTGTCAGCATACCAAAACCAAAACCTAGTCCACTATTTTTCCCTTCCATAGAAATGAATAACATAGTAGTTTACATTCTGCTGGGCACTCTACTGTCTACTCAAATACTTCTAATATATTACTCAGACCGCATTTGGGAATTTTCTCATGTTGAAACCTGCAGGTATCAACTAGGGCAGGCTGATCTTGCTGTTGCTAGCTTCAATGAGCTTTCTGTTATCAACTTGCGAAGACTATTTGCTAATAAGGGTTCTACATTTATGGACTTGCAGAAGCAGATCATAGAGAAAGCTCCCCCGAAAAGGAAACTTAGAACAGACACCATTTTTTAATATCTTTTCCTTCCCATCTCTTCATTTCCACCCTGACGATTTTCTTTGTAATTATGTAGGGGTAGCTTCTCTTTTTTCATGTATAGGTACAATAATATAATTGCCATCACCAATCAGTTCGGTCTGATATAATTCTCATGTTCTATTTCAGTCCTTTGTAGATTTGTGACCTATAGAAGCAGAAACTGGGTATTGTGGTAGTCCATGGATAGATAGCAAGTTAATAAGTTAAATAGAAGCGAGTATTAACTATTAACCCTTTGGCTATTAGTACGAAATATTTTATCCCCTCTTCCAAATTATAACAAAAAAATAAAATAATTGTCTATTGGCTATTGCCTATTATGTCTGATAGGCGCACTTGATAAACAAAAGCTTGAAAACCAACTTACGTTATCTCTTTTGTAAGAAATGAGACTTTTTTTTTTAAATAATATTAATAAAACTGATATTGAAGAATTTTATTTTGTCATATTAGATTGAAGAAGCCAACTTTTAAAGGTTCAAAAGGTTGCCAAATTTTTTAAATAATCTCCATTATAACTAAAAAAAATATTCTTTTATAAGGATAAAGATATTTTTTTATCCTTATACTTCATATCAACTTTTAATTTTGTCTCAAAAAATGTACAGTTTAATTAATTATCTTTTGCTCTAACTTTATTCAATGAATTAATGATAAATTCTATGTGATTTCAATCTAAATCAAGATTTATTTTTATTCCAGAAGTTTTATATTATAGGTTAAAGTGTAATTTTGGTCTTTTAGTTGCAATTTAGCCTTTTATCTTTTTTTTTCTTACAATTTTAATTCTATATCTTTCCTAAAAGTTTTACTTTTTGGTCCCAACAACTGAATGTGCTCATATTTATTTCGTTTTAAGATTGATTACTACGAATTTGGAGCTGAGTTATTATTCTTGACGAGCCATTTCTTTGTTTAGCTGGAATCGTTAATGAACAAGTTCAAATTAGGCTCTAAAAGTGGGTCACTCGTTTTATAGTCAAACAAACAAAGTCACTCAAATCTCTCTCGTTTCAAATCCAATTGTGACGAGTTCAGAACTATGAGTTTCTTTTGACGAGTCTTTTTTTTTTTGCCCAACAAATAAGGTCAATCGGGCTCGAAAGTAGTTTTCTATAATTTTTTTACTTTTTGGTTCCAAAATCACTTTTGGGCTAGATTTAACCTAATTTGTTGTTGGTCCTAATAGATGAAAAAAGAATTTATTTAAGAGTAGCAAATGGCTCTGGACTCGTCACAATTATACTCGAAACGAGAGAGATATGATCAACTTCAAATATTTTACGGTGAAACGAGCGACTCACTTTTAGAGATCAATTTGACATTGTTTGTTGATGGTCCTACCTAGACAAAGAAATATCTCATCAAGAATAACTCTTAGCTCTGAACTCATTGCAATTAGGCTTAAAACAAGAAAAATATGATTATGTTCAGTCGCTGAGACAAAAGAATGAAACTTTTAAAAAAGATGTAAGATCAAAATCGTAAGAAAAAAGATAAAAAGATTATATTACAATTTAGCTTAAAATTATGTAAAATTTGTCATTAATTCAATGACAAAAGATAAAATTGATGAAATTATAAAAATAAAATTAACAAAAACAAATTTTAGAGAGGAAAGTAAAAATAGATGTAAACCAAAAAGATTTTTGTACCTTATTATTAATAATAACTTTTGAAGTTTAAACAAAAGTATAAAAAGACATTATAAAATAATTCAATTAACCATGAATGAACCTTTTTTTGAAAAGCATCACCGTGAATGAACCTTAGATGTCATGTAATGCACAAATAGTTAGTTAACTAATCTTACCTTCTTTAGAAAAAATAATAGAACAAACCCAAACACTCGAAAAACTTATAAGTTCTGATCTTTTAATTTCATCCTACTTATAAGTTCCTTCCTTCTGCTTTAAACCAAAAATTAATCTCTTTCTCGCTGACTTGGCGAAAGTCACTGTCTTTTGGATTCTTAGAAGTTAGAAGGATTGGGTTGGCGATTTCCCTTATCTTTCCTTTCATCCCAGAAAGCGTCACTCGACAAAATCCGAAATTGGCTCTCTGAAATGCCATAAGGACTTCGCGACGAGCTTCAGCTTCAGCCATGTCGTGCATCAACACTACCTTCACTTCAATTATTCCTTCTACCTCTCTTCCTTCCTCTACTAACAGGAAATCATGTTTTCTCTTCTCATCCAAATCCAGAACCTCAATTTTCTGCTCTCTCAGAGGTAACCTTCTTCTTTCCGCCGCAATACGGTTCGTAATTACAAAATGTGAGATTATGCATTTTGGCTAAATAAAAGTTGTCCTTTTATACTAATCCGATCTGATAATTTTCTGGGTTTTGTATTACTGTTAAGTCGGTGATTTGATCGTGCCACTAGGCACCCTTCTAAGAATGTATTACTAGGCCGCAATCTAGTTTACAAATTTTGTTCACCATATTATGATAAAGCAACGGTATAACCTAATGCTGGTAACCCAATTTTTGGTAGAAATGCTGGTAATTAGTTTGCGTAAACAATATTTCAGCTTCCTGTGTTCCGTGTTGTCATTTTCAATGCATGCCAACAACCATTCTTATGTACTTTGTTAAATATAGTTTTTATAATAACTTGGGTCTTCACGAGGAAAACTGCTTATTTATGAGTTTTCGATCTGATTTCTGGAAAATGACATTCAGGAACAGTTGCTGAACCAAAGGCAACAGCAGCTGCTGAACCACTTTTGCTTAATGCTGTTCGTGGGCTAGATGTTGAAAGACCCCCGGTTTGGCTCATGAGGCAAGCAGGGAGGTACATGAAGGCAGGTTTATACAGCTTATATTAACTCTAGCATCCATGTGGACCAATTTTAATACTAGTTGTTCCAAATGTTGGTACATTATCTAGAAAATACTGCTCCGTGCTCACTTTCACATGTGCAAGGGGATCGTCTTGCTTTATGGAAATTAAACTGACCTTGTGACTCAACAACGATATTTATTTTTAAGTTGGTTATATATTAATTTTGCATGGCCAAGGGGATGCAGAATCTGGAATCACTAATAAAATTTCTAGAATTTTCCAGACTGCCTGCAGCCTAAGGTGTTGTTTAAACTTTAAACCACCACAATTCCTGTCTGGTTGCTTTGGAGTTCTGTTTCTTTGTTACTCATACTGTTATTGTTCCTCCAGTTTCTTTTAGCTAAGAGTTTAGCTCAAGTTGTTGGCTGTAGTTTGCATTTACAACTTATTTTGTGAATACATGTTCCTTTTTAAAAATAGATCTAATTTGTTTACCTTTTTTAATCAGAGTTACCAAATCATCTGTGAGAAATATCCTTCATTTCGTGAAAGATCTGAAAATGCTGATCTTGTAGTGGAAATTTCTTTGCAACCATGGAATGTTTTCAAGCCTGATGGGGTGAGATAACTTTGTGGTTCACTTTCATATACCATTACTCTTACCCAACTTTTTAGTAATTGCTAAGATACTGTTAACACTAAGTTGGCTTGGTATTGATTCCATGACAGGTGATTTTATTCTCAGACATTCTTACTCCGCTTTCTGGAATGAATATACCCTTTGATATTGTGAAGGGTAAAGGTCCTGTCATATTTGATCCTGTTCGCACAGCTGCCCAGGTCAATCAAGTGAGGGAGTTTTCTCCTGAAGATTCTGTTCCATATGTTGGGGAGGCACTCAAAATTTTGAGGAAAGAGGTCTGAGTTCTGGATGATCTTTTCCTTTGAAGTTCTCATCTATGACTGTCTACTTTCATTTATTTCAAAACTCTTATTTTTATAACACAGGCCTTTCGGTTTGGTCATGTACTTTATGATTATGAGTTTGTCATTTATGTTTAAGGATAAGACACTGTCCCTTTTATCATAGGTGCAGGGATGTAATGAAAATGACACTAAAAAGGTTATTTAAGGTTTATATATTGTGGTGCTTGAGGGAATATATTATGAAAAATTAATGAACTCTCTGTACTTCGTACTGCATATGATGAATTCAATTTGTATTTCTCAAATGGTAACGCCCTGTTGTTTCATGCCTTGGTAATTTACAGAGCTTAGTGGAGACTCTATAACTTCTCAAATTCATGTAATCCTTGTGTTTATTGTTATGTCTGAATGAATATATAGTGTTTATATGTTTTGATATGTTGTTGAATGTAAATGGTTCAATATTGATTACAGGTGGATAATAAAGCTGCAGTCCTTGGGTTTGTTGGGGCTCCATTCACCCTGGCCTCTTATGTAGTTGAAGGTGGTTCATCAAAGCACTTCTCAAACATCAAGAGACTGGCTTTCTCAGAACCCAAGGTAATATTCTACCATATTTCCTCATTACTCCAGCCCAAAACTGTTTATTCCTATAGCAAAACACCAACCTCACTACTTACATAATGCGCTTCTGATTTATGTTGCTTCTTTATTCAGCGCTCTAAAATCCGGAATGGACTGATACACATAGGCTAGTCAGGAAGGGACAAAAGGGGGGAATTGGGTATGTTTGGATGGGTTGTCAAGGGGGGAATGGAGAGGACAGGAAGGGACAAAAGGTATAAAAATTATGTTTGGCAGTTTTTTTAGGGGGGAGTGGAGTGGATAAGGAGGGACATTTGGCACCCCAAAATTCAATTTTTGTTGGCACCCCAAATTGGGGTGCCAAGGAAGGAGTGGACAGTTTTATAATTTTTTAATGACAATTATATCCTTATACTAACCAAAAATAACATGTGTCCACTCCATTCCATTCCATTACCAATAACTTCCAAACAAGATTAACAAGTGTCCATTCCTTTCCTCATTAAAAACTCCCAAACAACATATCTACTTAGTCCATTAATATCCTCTCCTCTCCACCCTATTAGTGTCCATTAATGTCCTCTCCTCNTATTAATTTAGCAAGATTATCATGTGTCCATTCCTTTCCTCACTAAAAACTCCCAAACAACATATCAACTCAGTCCATTAATATCCTCTCCACTCCACTCTATTAGTATCTATTAATGTCTTCTCCTCTCCATCCGCACTAAAACTCCCNTCCTCTCCACCCTATTAGTGTCCATTAATGTCCTCTCCTCTCCATCCTCACTAAAACTCCCAAACATTCATTCCACTGCCTAACAATGCAGGCAAAGATATGCACAAACGTAGAAAGACAGAAATCTAGGAATCTAGGACCGAATGAACTTTCTCTATTTTAGTGTCATATGTGGCTTGGGAATCCTTACTCTTCTTACTCGAATACCCTGTCTTTAAGTAATTTACGAATTTTAGGAAGTAAATCCTACCTTGTTTCTTGAACTCAACGGATTCTGTGATATGTCCATAGGTTCTCCACTCATTACTTGAGAGATTCACAACATCAATGGCAAGATACATTCAATACCAGGCAGACAGTGGAGCTCAGGCTGTTCAAATTTTCGACTCATGGGCAACGGAGCTCAGTCCAACAGATTTTGAAGAATTCAGTTTGCCATACTTGAGACAGATAGTAGATACTGTTAAAAAAACCCATCCTGAACTCCCTCTGATCCTCTATGCAAGCGGATCAGGGGGGTTGCTGGAGAGGCTAGTTATGACAGGTGTGGATGTAGTTAGCTTGGATTGGACGGTCGATATGGCTGACGGTAGGAAGAGATTGGGACCAAATATAGCAGTTCAGGGTAATGTGGATCCTGGTGTCCTTTTTGGATCAAAGGAGTTCATCACCCAGCGGATAAATGATACCGTGAGAAAAGCAGGTAAGGGGAAACATATCTTGAATCTTGGTCATGGCATTAGGGTAGGTACTCCTGAGGAGAACGTTGCTCATTTCTTTGAGGTTGCTAAAGGAATCCGATACTAAGGCAAATTTTGATTGATATTATTATTATTTTTTCAACCTTAGTGTGTTTATGTGATACTCCACCCACTCCTCCCCAGTCAATTAGTCAATTGTAATATTCTTATTATAGGAAGGAAACTACTAGGTAAGGGTTAACTCTTTGAAATCTGCTAGCTCTTTAATGGTTGTATCACACGGTTAAAAAAAGATATTGTAGTTATTTATTTCTTGGAAAAATGAGGAAGAAAGTTTATGAAGGCCCCACATATGATTTTTTATTTTGGGTTTGTTTGCTTGTTTGTTTTTGGACTAAGGTTTGTTAATATGTCAAACCATTAATTTTATGAGTTACATCACAAGGGTATAAATTCATCTTTAAGTATGAGATTTGGAGTTTAAGTGCCGTAAATATTTTTATATTTATTAGCGAGAATTGATTCGACACGTGTTCGTTATCATGAGTAATTTTGTTGCAGAAGTTAATAGTCTTACTTAAACTAATCCTCCATGTTGATTCACTATCAAGGTATATTTGTATATCTATATATAATCACTAATAATACAATAAATTAGATGAACGTGGAGTCCAATGTTTTAAAACTAAAAGCGTTAGAATTTTTAAATTATGATCATCTAAAACAACGAAATTAAGACGGAATATGAATAACATCGGCATCATGACATGGATAAAGAACAAGTTTCCATAAAAATCATTAAAGAAAAGATAAAAGAATGAAAGTTAAGGAATATTTTCCAGAAATGAACTTGCTGAGGAAGGCGATCCTGGTGGCGACTTCACAACTTAAGTTAGTAAAATAAATATATCCAAAAGGCCCCATAGCCAATATATAAAAATGCCCACCACTTGTTGGAACGAAGCCATTATTGGTCCAACCATACTAAAATATCGTAAAATGCACTAACTTCCTTTTTACTTTCGTAATTAGTGCACAAAATTTGTCCCAAAAAACTAGTATATAAATAATACTTAATCCCCCATATATGGAGAGATATCATGGTTTAATTATAAATCTCATTTTTACAAATATGGTCTCACTAATTGTAGATGTAAAATTAAATATAAGATCCGTTGGTTTAATTTCCAAATGTGACCTTTAATAAAAGTTGTGCCACCTAGCAAGTGCAGTGTGCACGTCTCGATGGAACCTCACAAAGGTAGAGAAAAAGAAAGAGCAATTTGGTTGATTACCTACCTCTCCAAGCCACCTTCCCAACCAAAACATTCCCTCCATTTTTATTTACTGAACAACCCAAAAATGCATCAATAAATTTTGAAACTTTGAATGTTTGGTTCTACAGCAATCATCAACGCTCAATAATGCCCTCTTATTTCTGCTTTCTCATCCACTCTTCAATGGTAACATTTTCTTTCCCATCTCCCTATCTTTAGTAGCTTTTTTAGCCTTTGTGGGCTGCTTCATGTGACAATTCTTGTAGGTTTGGATGATTCGCCGGAGAAATTAGATGGGTTCTGTTTTTTTCTGCTTGGTTTCTAATAATCTTAATCAAAAGTTCTAACGTGTAAGTGTCAAATGGGTGACTTTTTTTGTTTTGTTCCATTTTTCCTTCAGTGGGGTTCTGATGATCTTCAATCTTCTGGTTATGTCATTGAATTGTGAAATCTCTCATGTTCTGATTATGTTTCATGCATGCTTATTTTAGTTATTCTTCACTCTCGGTGTTTCTTCTTCTGAGTTTAATTTTATTTAACTTTGTTGTGCTTTTTCCTGCTGTGGGAATCTGGTGATCGTCAATCTGATTGTTTAAATATGCCATGTCTATGGGTTATGAAAATCTTACTGTATTCTCTTTGCTTTTTCTGTTAACTAATTGAATTCAATATCTTTACGTAGTTTGCAGTTAGTCACATTTTTTCTTAAAAGTAATATGTGTATTTCTGTGTGTTTTTTTATACCAGACAATGGATGCAAAAACATGTGCCTAAACTCTGATAATACCTTCAGGCAGCCCATACTGCTTCTTGATGAGATTGGGGACTCAAATCTAAGTCCTATGACTCTCTGGTTGCCAATACTCAATAAATTTTCTGGCAGCATTTCTTTCATGCTGACAGAGATCTCTGATGAAGAAAGGTTGATCTTGAAGTATCTCAGTGACTAATATAGACAGGAGTGACAAAATTGTGCTTTAGGATTTGTAGTAATGGAGAAAAGAGGGAATATGTTGATGCAAAAGTATGAGTTGGGCAGACTATTAGGCCAAGGAAATTTTGCAAAGGTTTACCATGCAAGGGACCTTAAAACTGGTGACAATGTTGCAATAAAGGTAATTGACAAGGAGAAGATTCTAAAGGTGGGGTTAGTTGATCAAACAAAACGAGAGATATCGGTTATGAGATTTGTTAAACACCCAAATGTATTGCACCTTTATGAGGTTATGGCTACCAAAACCAAGATTTACTTCATCATGGAATATGCCAAAGGGGGTGAACTCTTCAACAAGGTAGCTAAAGGTGGAAGACTCCGTGAGAGCACAGCAAGGAGATACTTTCAACAATTGATCACTGCAGTACAGTTTTGCCACAGCCGGGGAGTTTATCACCGCGATTTGAAGCCGGAGAATCTACTTTTGGATGAGACTGGAAAAACTCTCAAGGTTGCAGATTTTGGATTGAGTGTCCTTGTTGACTCTCATCATCAAGGAAGCTTATTGCATACAACTTGTGGGACTCCTGCATATGTAGCTCCTGAAGTTGTAAGTAGAAAAGGCTATGATGGAGCAAAAGCTGACATATGGTCTTGTGGGGTAATCTTATTTGTTCTTTTGGCTGGTCATTTGCCATTCCATGATATGAATCTCATGGCATTGTACAGGAAAATAAGCAAGGCAGATTACAAATGTCCAAACTGGTTTTCATTTGAAGCGCGGAGGCTATTGGCGAAAATCCTTGATCCCAACCCAGATACTAGAATCACCATATCCAAGATTATGCAAAGTTCATGGTTCAGAAAAGGGTTAAGTTCCAAAACTGACAAAATGAAAACACAAGTAACAGAGATGAATGTGACTTCTTCAGTCATTAATTCTGATGCAATTTTCAGTCTTCATGCTGAGAATGAAAGAGGTGATGCTGCTAGTACTGAGGCAAACCAAGCATTGGTGAAACCTACTAATTTGAATGCTTTTGGTATAATTTCTCTATCAGCTGGGTTTGACTTGTCAGGGCTTTTTGCAAGAAATGATGAAAGGGAAGATGTCAAGTTTACATCTTTGCACTCTGCCTCATCCATTATTTCTACAATAGAGGATATTGCTTGCGTTTTGGGGATGAAGATAACGAAGAAGGATGGGGGGCTGATGAAATTGGAGAGATCCAGGGAAGGAAGAAGGGAGGCAGTAGTATCTATTGATGCTGAAATCTTTGAGTTCACACCTTCTTTTCATTTGGTTGAGATGAAGAAGTCTAGTGGTGATACATTAGAATACCACAAGATAATGAAGGATCATATTAGACCAGCTCTTACAGATATTGTCTGGGCTTGGCAAGACGAGCAGTAGTCAAAGGGTCATTGGTTTCAACTTTCAAGTTCAGGGTTACTTTTACATTTTATGACATAAAATACTATTCTTTGTGCTCCATTTGAAAATTTATATTGTTATATACTTTTCATTAATTCTATATGGTTCATCAACGAGTAAGCTGAAAGGTGAAATATCATGGGTGCAGATCCCCTAGAGTATTTCAGGTCTCAGGATACAGTGTAATGTAATCTTAAGATTTTTCACATGGAAAAACTACATTTTTCTTGCATAAAAAGTATGTTATATACTGTATTTCACTCTTAATAACTGCAAGGATTCCGAATTCAAATATTAGTGGACCATTCATCACTGTATAATCCTTTGATCACTGAATTCATCACTGTATCATCCTTTGATCACTGAATTAGGCAGTACTACTGCTGTTTCTTTCTTTTATTCTTTTTGGGTCAAGTCAAAGTCATGTTTTGGGCTGCTTTTAAGCTGAGTTTTTCAATCCATTACTGTAGTGCAAGATATGACAATCTATGAAGCCAAATTAACAGTATCAGCCCACCAGACCCAAGAAAACACTATCAAATTTGTTGCCCACTTAGCATTTCTTTCTGATAGGGTCCTGAATCCTATTCTTACAGGATATTCAAAATGTACTGTTTTATTTCTTTCTGAAGAACTACAACAATGAACCTAGACAACGAACTACAGTGAAGCAGGTGAAATACATGCATAGGATCCTGCTTCTGAAAAATCTAGAACTGAGATTCTCTGGCACTTACAGAGAAGTTTTATTTTTATTTTTTTGATGGACACTTACAAAGAAGTTATTACTAGTCATATGTTAAATTTGAAATTGTTTACATTTTTTGATTTGAAAAGATCTTGTTGGGTGTAATGGGAATGGTCAATTTGGGGTGACATTTCAACAGGGGATTAATTGCAGATTAGAAAACATTGGAAGTAATGATGAGCCCACATGTCCATAAAATGATGAGAAATACCTGCAGAATAATAAATAAAAAAAAGGGGAGAAAATGTTCTGTGTTCCATTCAAAGAAAAATAAGAGGCAGAGAGTGATTCTTAATGGTATTGTATCCCACCAAGAAGAGGGACGGTTCCCCACTACACTCCATACTCTTGAAGTGACATCGCCTTCCTCTTCTTTTTCTGCAAACGTATCTCTTCTTCTATGGTGCTACTCCTGTTTCTGCAAATACATTTCAAAGAAAGAAAAAGAAAATGACAACACTTATATAATTTATGAATTAACTTGTAATGAATAATAAATTTTTTAAAACTTCAATAAATAATTCAAAAAAGTAAAAATTAAAATGACAACAGAGACCAGAATGTAAATTTACTCGTTTTGAGAAATACTATCTGACTTATATAAGTAATACAATTTAGATCATATTTTTACAAAAAAGCATTTTTGGTTGCCTATTTTATAGTTTTAACTCATTACAGTTTTGCTTTGACATGAGTGCTGTAGATAATTTTGTTCTAGATTTTATCTTTCTATTAAAGTTTAACAAAGTTAAATCATAGTATATACTTTGGAATCTTCTTCTAATTGGTCAAGTTAATAGAAGAAACCATGATGATGCTATTGTCCACTGGCAGGCTTTATAACGCTGAAGCATTATATTCAGCAGATTCCACTCCTTTCTGATGCAAAATTATTGTCCATTACTTGCTTTCTCCCTTATTTCTATACCCAAAAAGTATGATTGTATGAAAGTATCACTTTATCAACCTAATTATGATTATAAAGGCTATCTCTGATCCGAAGGTGGATTGTGGGTAGAAACTAGAAAGTAAGCAAAATCATCTTGTGGATTCAAATTTTTTACATTAATTCTGATAAAGAAGGAGATAAATTGTTACATTATTTGATCTGCATCTATCACATATCTTGAAATATTGATCCCACTCTTTGCAGTAACTTTCCCTTTTTTTGCTTTCCCCTAATTCTGGCAAAAGCTCCCACATCATTGATACATATGAAGGAAAAAACCAAGTGATGAGTAGGACTAAGAAGAAGACACAAAGATGACAAGGCGCAGGTATACTTCTTTCAGTGTAACAAAATCTTGGACTTGTTTTGATACCATTGGTTATTATGAGTATGGATAGAATATTAGGTGTGATAAAGCACTCACGTTCTCGCACTAACTGGAAGAAAAGGACATAAAAGTGAAGTTAAACTTGGCAGTTTCACATGATGCATGCACGTCAAGTGTTTCAGAGAAGTTATGAAAGAGCCCAATTTATGTTACATCGAGAACCACCAAAGAAAGTTTGGATTTTTCAGATGCTTTAGGCCAGCAAATCAGATGGAGAAAGATACATATTATTATTACATACAATATAAGTCTCTATGGCTATCCGTGTATATTGAAACGACTTCAACCCAACTTGTACTTTCACGCCACCATCCATCACCTTTCACTAACTAAAGCCACAAAAATTAGATTAAAAGATTGGGATTAAAAATAAATATATATATATATATATATATATATATGAAAAGAAAAGGAAGGAATTAGCCTTTTTCTTTGCTTCCAATCACTTATGGTGAAGAGCTGGAAAAAGGGGCTTCCCATTTGCTTCAGGACCATTCAAACACAGAGATAGTGGGACACACTTAGTCGAATAAACTATCATTTTTCTGCAAATTGGATTTTTGATTTGAAGTGCATTCTTTAATTTTTCACTTTAATTTGTCTAAAGTTGGTAGGGATTCAGTGAAACCCTCATGGTTTAGGAATAAGAAATGTCTCCGGAGATTAAAGATCCCACTTAATCATGCTTTGCCTCCACATTACAAGCTCGAATCTTGGCTTAATCATTTGTTTTTCAAAGTCATTAGGTATATTAAACAGTTTCTTGTGCAAATGGCCTATTATTGAAAATACCCAAAAATTATATGAGACATGACATTTTTTGTGTGTGTTTAGAGAGAGAGAGGAATCCCACTTATTGATGCGGTAAAGCAGTCAATTAAAGCGTCACAAATTAATGATTAAGTTCATAGAAACTCATGAGAAGCATGTTTACTTCCTAATAGACATGATTATGGACAAGTGGGCAGGAACTAATCATATATCGCATTTATGATTTCTGTTTTGTTAAATCTTTCTTTTTGATTCCAATAACATCACTTTCCTAAGATATTTAGAGTGAAGATTTTTGTCCCAAATAGAAGATTAAGACGAAGCTTAGCCTGCACAAAAAGTCATCCTCAGCTTTAACATTTTCATGATCATGGAAACCTTACCTTTGGAAATTATAGGTTGGTGGTGATCGAGCACCCTATTTTAATTAAAACATGATTAAGAAAATATTCTCAGAATAAAAAATTGCTTTTTACCGAACCCCTTTTGATTTATTGCCTTGTGCTTGTCATAATCACTCAAAAAGGAAAATTTTGCACTAGCAAGTTATTTACTTATCTTATCTACATTGGCCAGCAGAAGAAATCATCAGAATTTACTTGATTTTTTGTAATTTTAAATTTCCTACTTTGTATCATTACAGAATCTGCTGTTAGCTTGATACTATCAATAAAGTTAGGATTTTGAAACATACCCAACTACTTCAGGACACAATATAATTGGGTGTCTAGTTCAAACAAACAGAAAAAAACAGAATAGGTTTAGCTTTACCACCATTTTTTATTTTTGTTTCTCATAAAATATGTTATCTCCTGTGTGCATGAGACACTTCTGATTGGCATGTAGGACTCAACTACTTCGGACCATTTTTATTTTTGGTGAGTTTTTATTGGGAATAGTTAAACTAATTTCATGATTTTAAAATTTTCAAGTAATTTAATCCCATAATTATATTATTCTGCTAAAAATTCATTTCAATTCAATTTTTTTCTTTTGGATTGAAAATTTGCTTTCACTACAGGGCTTCAAAATAGTCATTCTAAACTTAAAATTTGACTTCTAGCCCGAACATGATTGAACCAGAAAAATTTCTTATTGGACCTATACCCTACCAACTAGACATGAACCTAAACTCTGAGTTTTCTGATGCACTCTATAATTTTGTGAATAAGGATGCCCAATAATGATTTCTTACTCATATTTATCAAGTAAAATATTTTATTTTCGTTGAATCCCTACAAAATTTTGAAATGAATAAAATTTTCTCCAAGTATAAATGTTTTTTACATAAAAAATCATAGTCAAGAAAGGAGTGTATCAAACTAATAAATTGTTAACAAAGTCAAAACTCTTAAAATACTGAAGTATGTAAGTGTCAGATACAAATACGTATCCAACATGCTATACATTCTCAAAGTGAATTGTTCATATTTCTTAGCTATTTAATTGTTCTTCAATTAATTTTTTATAATATATTAGAAATACTTAAAAAATAAATAAATAAATCTCTTCCTGGATCACACTAAATAAATTTTGGAGTAAAATAATTGTTGAATTCTTCTATTTTGTTTTTAAAAGGTAAAAATGCATAATTTAATGTGCCAAAGTTATTTACTCCCGATCAGTTTAGTGTCTTGGTTAAATTAAGCACTAAAAGCTCAATTAAAAAATAATATGACACTAATGACTGTCATCGCGATTGTTAAGTACTTAGGTGAACATCCAAAAACTATTGAACACACAATATGTATGCATGACACTATATGCGGCAACTAATCACAATTTGCATTTTTTATTGACAAAATAATAAGCATGCTATGTTATGTAATAGTTTCATATTGCTTGCATATAGGTAATTGCCCGTCATGTTTTTAATAATTAGTGTCATGTCACTTTTTTAATTAATTTTTTTATTAATTAATTTAGTTGAAAATACATCAAATTAAAATGGATGATCATGAGTCAAATATGAATAAGATATTATTATCTTTATTTTCATACTTAAATATAAGTTGATATAAAAATCAATCTCGATCTTTAAATTTTATAAATAGTCAATTTTCTATATCTTGAATTAAAGTTAAAAAGAAATTAAAATTAACTATAATTTAGTAGTATCAAATTTAAAAATATATTATTTTATAAAATATAAAAATATTCATTTTTTATTACTGTATGTAAAATACAAGTAAGTTACCTTCTTCTTTATTTTTATATTCATTGAGGCTAGATTCAAATAAAGACTTGAAACAGGCCAAAAAAGAAATTTAAATAAAAATAAAGACTTGAAGACATGAGATGTATATTGAATTATTATTTTTCTTTTATGGAAAGCATATTGAATTATTGATCGTTGTACTATATATGTATATATAGGGTTTATCTATATATATATACATATATATATGGCATTTTTTTTAACTTTACCTTAATTTTTAATTTTGCTTTTAATGTTTGTTTATCGTTAATTTTATTTTTAAAATTTTATATTTTGATAATTTTATTTTTTTGACTGAATTTTTTTAATAAATTGATAAAAAATTTATCGTACTTTTCAATTTGAATTAAGATTTGAGTTTCTTTCGTTATTCATCATTAATCATATAAAACTTACCGTTAATATTTGATCAAAATTAAAATAAATGATAAAAATAATCAAAATATGAAACTTTCAAGAATAAAATTGACAATTGCAGAAAATATTTAGATAAAATTCTTTATATGTTTACTATATAGTTTCGTAATTAATATTTAACACGCGACAAAAATTTCATGTATGAACAATTATAATAAATAAAGAATAGTAAACACAAATACCTAACTTTTTGTATGATCAGTTATTTAAAAGAGAGAATATGATTAAAATTGGAATAACATTGTAACAAACCTATAAAAAACTTTATGTAAATTTTTTCATATATATATTTATATATACATGTATTTATAGCAGTACCAACACTGTTGGTGCAGTTTAGGTCATTTATGAGGGTGTCCCGGACGTACAAAACGTGATAGCACACAAAAGCAAGGAAATCCAGAGCGTAATTGATCTTGGCCTTTATTGAAAATTCAATTACGTCTATCCTTTGTACAATGGTAGTTCCACTATTCATTACTCTTCCATTCCTCAAACAGCGATGCCTGCTTCCTCATGCCATCTCTCTCTCTCTCTCTCTCTCTCTGCTTCATGTTTCTCTCTTTCCCTCACCAATTATTATTGGATATTTCATATATATCCCCTCGTGATCCCTTTTCTTTGCTTTGCTTTAATTTGCGTTTTGTTGAAAATGATAACAAACCTCACCCAAATAAATTTTCTATTCACAGTTATACGACCACATATCAACATCATGAATGACAAGTATTATGACTCACTCATGCTTCAATTTTAAGTTTTGCTAATTATATTATCATCTCCATGTAATTACTCACGACAACAAGTAATGACAATGTGGATTTTTTCTGTCTCCTTTCTAGCAATCCATTACATGCATGTGACACAACTGTTTCTTAACACGACTAAAATAAATGAGCATGTGCCAAAGCTTTGACCTTGGATATAGTTTATTTCATAAATATATCTGTACTGTACAAACGATTGTGTAAAAGTTATATGGTATTTGATTAAGCACGTAGTGACAGAATAGTGTTTGATAGTTAAATGATATTGTTCATTTTCAACTCTTGAAAACACAGGGCATTTTTAGACCATATATATATCATCTTCATGAATTTCGGATCCGTACTCTTAAAATATACTGCAAGTAGCGAATCAAAACAAAACAAAGTATCTGTACACGAAACGAAACAAAAAAAACATGACAAGAAAACATGGGAAAAAATAAAGGAGAGAATTAGAGTAAGGTCAACTAAACACGTTGCTCTGACTTGTCCCTATCTCTCACAAATCCCTTAAAAACTGCCTAACTTTCACCCAGAAGCGACACAATCTCGTCCCTCTTAGCAAAATTAGTATGAAATAGAAACCGTATTGACGTTCACACTGATTTAGGTTGAGAGATTAAAATAAAAAAAACAATTAGAAAGACAATTGACAAACAAAAAATGGTTCAAAGTCAAAATGCACGCAACCTAACCAACCAAGATGTTCAAACCAACAAGCAACTACTCCCAATGGTAGTGATCCCACTGTTCATCCAACGGTTAATAATAGTGATCATATTAATAACGGATAATGAAAATGGGAAAACAAAAGGAGATTTCTTTTTCGGTTAAAGAATCAATATCTCGTAGTCTCTTACTAATATATAGAGGTTATTGAAATGAATTTTGACTCTATTAACAAATTGCTATGTGAAATTAAGGAGGCGCTATCTGGGTTCACACTTGAGAGGCCATCAAAGCAGAGTATAGTTGGTAATTAATAATTAAGAAAAAGAAGAGAGATGATTAGGAGATGAAAGAGAATAAATAAATATAAGTAACACAAGGAGAGAAGATACCTCTCCATATTGAGAAAAAAAGATATATCTCTTTTCGGAATCTATCCCCTCCCAAACAAGACTCTCACTCAAATCAAAGCTTGCCATCTCCCTCCCTGTCACTCTCGTCCCAATTTATAATAAAACCATCATTCATATATATATATATATATACTAGGGGCTTGGCGTGCCCGTGATTTAAAGTTGAACATTATATTAAATTTTTATATTGATAAAAGAGTAAGTTTGGGACCAATTTGAGAAATTATACAAATATGTAAGACTCATCTAAAATAAATAAAATATTTAGGACCAATTTGAAATTACCTCACATGGGAGAGTGAGTGGAGAGAGAGAGTGGTGACATTTTTTAATTTTTAATTATTTTTTGTATTTTTTTAATTCATTTATTTTTTTAAAGAAGTGGGGGGAGAGAGAATGGTAATTTTTTTTTCTTTTTTAATTTTTTAAATCACTATTTTTAACCAACCATAAGGGGTGGAGTCATATAATATAGTATAGATATAGATATATATAGTTATATACCCACACACTCAATCATAAAACGTGCCATGTAATTAAAATTTTTTTTAAGACCAATATTTTATTAATTCTTCAATTACTAACGCCATATAAGTTCTTTACTTTTTTTTTTGTGTAAGTTCTTCACTTTTTTCTAAAAGAAGAGATAATAATGTGTCATGTAATTTAACTTTTCTTCTTCTATCATATACTATAATATTTAAAAACCTTTATTTAATATTTAAACATTAAATTATTAATGAAATTAGTAGAAATCAAACCCTAAAAATTTGTTAAAAAAAACCTATAAATATATATATATATAACAAATATACTTAAAACAAGTTTCATAAATTTGGACATTGGCATAGTGCAGATGACCGTGGTTTTTCTTTTTCAAATTGTAAGAATTAATAAAATATTAATAAAGATATATTAGTCTTAAAAAATAAAGGGACACTTAATTAAATTTTTTTAGATAAATTTCCATTTTTAAAATACCATCCTAACAAGTGCGATTACCCTATATATAAAATGTAAAGCTAACACCAAACATAAATCCTATATATATATATATATACTTATACTATATAGTACTCTACTAGGATTACTTTGTCATGGAAATGGAGCCATCACTTCCTCTGCACTCCCCACCCAAGCCTCTGTCTCGCCTGAATTCCTACGTGGCGAACTCCAGAGTCGGCAAATGGTTCAAGCTCGCCGACCGGAACACCACCTTCACCACCGAGCTCCGCGCCGGCACCGCCACGTTCCTCACCATGGCTTACATCTTAGCCGTCAACGCTTCCATCTTAACTGACTCCGGCGGCACCTGCTCTGTTTCCGACTGCATCCCACTCTGTTCCGACTCCTCTGTTTCTCTTTCCAACTGCACCGGCTCTTCTCTCCGAGTCATCCAACCCGACGCATCCTGTAAATTCGACCCGGTTAATCCGGGTTACTCCGCTTGCCTTGATAAAACCCGTAAGGACTTGATTGTCGCCACCGTGGCTTCTTCTCTCATTGGGTGTGTTATTATGGGTGTTTTCGCTAACCTCCCTTTGGGTCTCGCTCCTGGTATGGGTACCAACGCTTATTTTGCTTACACCGTCGTCGGGTTTCACGGATCCGGTAATATTTCCTACCAAACCGCCCTCGCCGCCGTTTTCATCGAAGGCTTACTCTTTTTACTCATTTCCGCAATCGGGTTGCGAGCGAAGCTCGCAAAGCTTGTCCCAAAGCCCGTTAGAATCAGCTCCTCCGCCGGAATCGGACTTTTTCTCGCTTTCATCGGGTTACAAAACAATCAAGGAATCGGGTTAGTCGGGTATAGCCCATCGACTCTATTAACTCTCGCGGGTTGCCCCGATTCCTCCCGGGTTTCCCTTGCTCCGGTGGTAACCGCCGTCAACGGCACAATCAGCCTCCTCCCCGGCGGGACTGTCTCCGGCGACATCCTCTGTTTACGAAACAGAATGGAAAGCCCCACATTATGGTTAGGCATAGTGGGATTCATCATCATCGCTTACTGCCTCGTGAAGAACATCAAAGGAGCCATGATCTACGGGATTGTATTCGTTACGGCGGTTTCGTGGTTTCGTAATACGAGAGTCACGGCGTTTCCGAACACTGAATCTGGGAATTCGGCATACGAGTATTTCAAGAAAGTGGTGGATATACACACGATAAAATCCACGGCGGGAGCGTTGAGTTTCAAGGGAATAGGAAAAGGGTATTTCTGGGAAGCACTGGTGACTTTTCTATACGTAGATATTTTAGACACGACGGGAACGTTGTACTCCATGGCTCGATTCGCTGGTTTCTCCGACCAAAACGGGGGTTTCGAAGGTCAATACTTCGCGTTCATGTCGGATGCCACGTCGATCGTGGTGGGGTCACTATTGGGCACGTCACCAGTGACGGCGTTTATTGAGTCGTCGACGGGGATACGCGAGGGAGGGAGGACGGGGATAACGGCGTTAACGGTGGCGGCGTATTTCTTGCTGGCGTTATTCTTCACGCCGTTGTTGGCGTCGATTCCAGCGTGGGCGGTGGGACCACCGTTGATATTGGTGGGAGTGTTGATGATGAGATCAGTGGTGGAGATTGAATGGGATGACATGAGGCAAGCAATACCGGCGTTTGTGACGTTAATTCTGATGCCGATGACGTATTCCATAGCCTATGGGCTTATTGCTGGGATTGGGTGTTACGTGGTTTTGAACCTTTGGGATTGGGGGTTTCAGCTTTTGGGAAATTTTGGCAAATTTAGGGCTTCTTCTAATACTTCCTTCAATGCCAATGGTAATGGTAATGGCAATGGCAATAATGGCCTTCATCAACAACAAAATCCTATCTCAAAGTCACTGCAATTACAACCTTAGCCTACTGCCTCTACTTTGTCAAGTATAATATACAATTCTAAACTATATGTATGTATGTAGTATGTACTTCTATTTTCACATATATAATTACTACACCAAATTTGTTCAAATTAATTATTGCTTCATACATTATATTATACAGTACAGTATATTTTATTCTTTCAATTACATGTAAATGCTAAAATTAACTTGTTCAGTAGGTTTGATTAGAAGATTTCCTTGATTTACTTGTATATATGTATATATACATGCTTAATCAGAACTTGGTTAACTTATTATACACAAATTACAACTGGTATCCTTGTATTTCAAAGGTTTAATTTTGCTCGTAAGTCTGTGCAGGGCTCACCTAAATTGCATCCTGAGATCAGGTTTGAAAGGAATATGCATGAATTTTGATTTGTCAACGTCATAGAGTAGGTCAGGTTTGAAAGGTTTCAACTTATTATAAGTATGGAGCATCGGATTCAACTCAATTGCATCATATATAGGTTAAACTCCAATGTTATTTTATTAAAACAAAAATGCTTTTTCCTTCTTAATCTATTTATTTTCGATCCACTTATTTGCTTATTGGCTATCAAGTTATAACTTATAACCACAAAGCTATCTTAAAGTAATTGTTTGTACTTCCCCAATTTATTTTGTTAAAGGAGAACTACACTCACAAGCAATTAGTTAATTAATGAAAGCTTTTAAAAATTCTTAGTGTTTTGGTGACAATTAATTAAGAAGGATGGTATAATTTCAAACGAGTAAACTACTAAATTGGTCCCTGGATTATTGAGTCGCTGCCAGATTGGTCCCCGAATTTAGGAAATTGACAAATAGGTCCCCGAATTTTTCTAACGAGTCAAATAGGTCCCCGAATTTTTCTAACATTTGTCAAATAGGTCCTTCTGTGCATGTTATTCGGGGACCTATTTGACTAACGTTAGAAAAATTCGAGGACCTATTTGACTCGTTAGAAAAATTTGGGGACCTATTTGTCAATTTTCTAAATTCAGGGACTAATCTGTCAGCGAGCCAATAATCCAGGGACCAATTTAGTAGTTTACTCAATTTCAAACTCCTGATGGAAGGTTATATATAGACTCACGTAAGTTTAATTTCATGGACAGTTTACGTCAATTAATTTATATAAATCAATCCTAGCTAGTCACGCTAAACACTTGTCATGATATAGACACTTTGCTTTAAAGAGTTTGGACAAGTACCTTTTTTTCTGTACATATATATTTTCTCTTTTATTAATTAATTATTTTTTGAAAAATTAACAAACATTTTGAATAAGTTCCAACGTAAGACAAAAAATTCCAGTCATTTCCTTAGATATTTCAATGGTCCATTGTCATTTGATAAATTTATGACGTTCTTTATTTTAGCGGGATAATTAAAGGGTACCAGAGGGCAGGCAATTTATATTACTGAAGCATTTAAGATTTTCTTTATTACTTGAAATAGCTAAGATTAGGAATATCATACGATTATATATATATATATATATATACTATATTATATGTGTGAGGACCTTTTTGGTTGGTCAAAAATAATTAAATTAAAAATTAAAACAATTAAAAATAAACCTGTGAAATTTGATGATTGGCAAACTATCTAGATAATGAGAGAGAGAAAGTAGTAGATAAAATTTAAGAAAGTGAAAACTTTTTATTTGGTCTTTTAATTTTCACACTTCTAACGATTTAGTCCTTGAATAATAGAAATATACTATTTCGTCACTGAATAATTACAAATGTCAAATCAAACGTTACATATATATTTTCGTGCCATAGCGAGTACGGGAAGCCCCTAGTATGTATGTATATATATATATATACATTTGAAAAGGAAAAAAAAAATCATCAGTTATGGTATCTTGGAAATTCATTATAGAAAACATATATACCACCAAGTAACTAAAAATAAGCCTGCAAATTAATTCAAAAATGTTATTGAAAAAAAATATATTATTTACGAGTATTGAGTTTTGACTTTATTGGCTAAAATGAATGCATCAACAATGGATATATTTTGAGAGCATTTCGAAAAGTCTCAATTAATTAGCCCATAATCCTATAAATGATCTTTCAGACAAAAATGAAGGGTTAATTAATATTACATGATTACATTATATTGTTGGGTCATATATATTAATCATGGATCTTTTTTTAAAGTTATAGCTAAAAAACGAGAGATTTCTTTCTTATATAGGTTTGGATTTGAGTAGATAACTATTGCCTCCTATTAAATATATAAAACGATACGTTTTCTAATTGATTCCAAAATGCACACTTATTAATTAAGAGGCGAAAATTGCTTAATTACAAAGAACTTTAAAATCCTCAAATTCAGAGGATCCATCATCAAGAAAAACTATAGATTTGAATTTCTGTATTCTTATAACTTATAAGGAAGAAAACACTCAATTAATGGAAACATGAAAAATGTTGTGAAAAATGACCTAAAATAATCGGTCAAAGAAAGCAAGCCTTCTTTTTCAGAAGTGGGGATTGGCAGTTGGTGGTGGTGAAAGATTGGCGGCGAAGAAATGTGTTAAAATTTTTTTGGTCAAATTATTTTGTTTTAGAGATAATTAAATTATATTATTAAGAGAGATTTAATTATTTATTTTCGACATGGATAATTAAAAGAAACTTATAATTAAATAAAAATAAAATCACATTGCTTTATTATTTTAAAAATATACTCTCGGGCTTTCAGTTTTTTGAAAATAAAAGTATATTATTCTAAATTTTCTCACCGTAAAAAAAAATATATATCTTTCAATTTAAAACTACAATTTCAAGAGATATTTTGTAATAACTTGAAACTTAAAATCGATAAATAAGTACTATATTTTGTAAAGGAATCTATTTTTTCCTTTGAGTTTGTCTCTAAATTATAATTTAATCTCTAAATATTAAAAAATATATTTTTGGTGTCTATTTTTTTTTTACAAATATTAACTATTTGATCCTTAAAATGTTACTTGTAAAAATTAAATAATTAGAATTTGTAAAAAGAAAAAACCAAAAAAATATATTTTTAATATTTAATTAATAAATAATAATTTTAAGAACAGTTTAAAGAGTAAAATACAATTATTCTCTAATTATATGTATTTTTAATAATTTGTATTTACTCAGATAAATTAAATGCGCAATTTATACACATTTTATATATATATATATATATATATCTATACTATATTATATGTGGGAGGAGCCTTCTGGTCATCCTCCTACATTAGTATAGAAATTATTATTTTATATAGGAAGTCAAAATTTCTAATTAGTCCCAAATATATGAAGTAATTTTAAATTAGTCCTAAATATTTTATTTATTTTAGATGAATCTTACATATTTTTATAATTTTTCAAATTGGTCACAAACTTACTCATTTATCAACATAAGAATTTTATGTCAAGTGAACAGATCATACTCATAGTATTTGAAATTAAAATTAAGACCCATAAATTGAGAAAACAAATATAAATTCATATAATTTGAAATTGAAATTTTTAATGATGATATAACTGGCAATGAATCAATTATCGTGTTAATTTGAATTATCTCTCTGCTGTAGGTGAGCTGTGAATGTCAAACAAAATGACTAAACATGGTCATGATGCAGATTCCCAATCATGATTTATCTCAGGAATATAATGATATTTATTAGTGTGTTAAAAACGAATATTATGTATCTTCCTCTTATATATGATTAGTCAGATTAAATTTCCTTTTCATTGTGCTGAAATCATTTTAATTGAGAGAAGATATTTCAAATACCAAATTAGGAAGCCAATAGTTTTTCTATTAAAAATTAAAAATATAGTAATTATTTATCATGAAAATAAGATAAATATATTATTCTATACTAAATGTATTCCAGATGTGATTAGCCAGATTGAATTTTCCTGTCAATGCTTTTGATTTTAGGATAAAGAAGGGGTGAAGGATAGAGTACCATCATTCACTATCAATTAATTAGTGGTCCCTAAAAATTAAATCTAAAACAAGAATGATAAATCAAAAAAGGAAATAAAAATCAGAGAGATAATTAATGGAAAAGGCGAATAGATATCTTTTCCAACTAGTGTGGGGGACACTAAATAGGAAGTCAGTAGGGGTCATTTTCCTTCTCTATTAAACGGCACTGAAGCAAAAGTTTGGAGCCCAAAAAATGATAATGTTTATTATTTTTTCTTTCAAGAAAGTGATTATATTATATATATAATTATATACTATATAGTGTGACAAACGAAGTTGAGGTTTTCCAGACAACCCAAGACAGTTCAACAAGCACTAAAGGTTTTTTTTGGCAAGAAAAATAGAGAGAAACAAAATGTAATGAAGATTTTATATTATTATTATTTAGGATAAATCTTTAAGTTTTATTGTACATTATAAATTTATAATATGTTTGGATTGCTATGTTGGATTTGTACGGATACGATTAATTTTAATAATTATGAGGTACGGGTACGACAACATTTATTTAAATACAAAATTATAAAATATACATTCATATAATTTTTTTTATAAAAGTATGAATGTTTTGTTTAGTAATCTAAAGAAAATAAAGTCTAATATAATAAAAATGAAATTAGATAAAAATATAGTGAAATTTTACAAAAAAATAAAAATAAAAACTTATATTTCATAATATTTTAAAGTACCCAAGAGTATTCATAGAATAAAGGCGCGGGTACGACACAATTTTTAAAATACCCGTACTTTATTGTTGGATTGACAAAATGGATTAAAATGGAAAAAAAATGTTAATTTTAAAATTTAAGTCAAATAAAATGTAAAAATTTATACATTCTCTTCTCTAATTTTGACAATTGTTTTTTCTCTACCAGCTCTTCATTTTCATTTCCCAAACGAACCAGTATGTAAGGCTGCACTAGAATCTAGAAACACATCGAATGATCAAAAACTGTATATATTTAATATCTCTTTAATATATGTGTTAGATTAATTTATTTTTTTATAGTATTTATCAAATAAAAAATATAATCTCTTTCTAAATAACAAATAAAAAAATCCAAAATAATTATTTTATTATTTGGAGAAGTCACGATATATATTTGTATTTATATTTAAAACGTTTATTCTAATAATTAAATTATAGTAATGTTCATTTAATGGAAAGTAAAAATTAATGCTCTAGTAAATCAACTAGAAGGATACTATTATATTAAACTGAAAACTAAAAGAAAAAAATTAATTTTTTTTAGTAAACTGAAATAAAATTTAAAAAATAATAATAAATTGCAAATATTGTTTCCCCCTTTCTCTTTAGAAAGATGACATCAGATTAAAGTAAATCAGTACAAACAAGGGATATAAAAGGTACCCCACTTGTAAAATGTTAGACGACCTACATAAAAAAAAAAGGTAAAAAAAAAAGAAGGAGAAGAAGAAGAAGAATATGAATATCCCGTCCATGATGAGAGGCTGTTCAATTCATATAGTTGAGTTGAAAAAGGCCATAAATGGTATAGGCGATGGATGATTAAAAGTAGCGAAGTAAAGTGCAATTATGAATATAATAATGCTCTTTTTTCTCTAAACACTCTCTCTTTGTCACACACAAAATGATAGAAGACAGATATTAGTGGGGAATTAATGAGGCTAATAAAGACCACCCAGCTGTATGGGATTCTCTAATAGCTCTAAACCAAAAATAAACTGGCTTTTGGGCAATACATATATATATCATAACAACAAAACCAAAACTTTAACACGTACCAACGTACAAAGAGAGCATGATTCTGCTTGTCCTGAGATTTGATTGGCCTAAAAACCAAGTGTGTTTTTTATTTAGGCATTATTTTTGGCTTATTATATAACGTATCAAAGTGTCATTCAGTGTTTGTGTCATTGTGTGTGTTGATGATTGATTGCCAAAACGTGAGTGCAGGAAAATGGAATTGGATGACAAGAACATATTCTCGGTTAGTTGCTGATCTGATATGCAACATGCTTGTACATGTGTCCATTCAACATCAAAAGCCCCTCTTTGTACTCTCTCTCTCTTCCCTAAACTTTGTGTTTTTTTTTTTGGTTTTGGGGTCTTGTTGCTTATAGCGACAGCTAATGGGATTCTTATCTGAAATGACACCATTTCATTTATACACATGATCATCCATTCATTATATTTTGATATTTTCTTTTACTGTTGAGTATAACATGATTGTCTTTTTAAATAACTTACTCTAAATATATATAAAATGTATGGTGTTGACAGCAAGCACATCCAAAAGAAAGTTTAGTACGTACTCTTTTGTTTCATGCTTACGACTTAATTCATTTCCTTCACATATATTGGATGAAAGAAGAGCTTATAACATATTAAATCCTAAGTTCAAAAACAAAATATTCGGCTCTGATCGATCAAATAAAGTAAAACAAGCACCAAACACTATGAATCCAATTAAAGAAGAAAGACTTGGTAAACTCAGCCAATTTTTTTTTTTTTTTGAACAAACTCAGCCAATTTTCAATACGCAAATGTCTTTCATTTATTTTGCGACATGAACTTCATGTTCAAAGTAGCAGGTGACAACGAAAGGGACCTTCTCTAAAATGAAAAAAAAAAAAGTAGAATACTGTTGGCAACCCAATCTTTCTACTGAATTCTTGGACATGGACCCTCTGCTTCTGTACTATGCATAATTGGTTTCTTTTCTTCATCTTTCCTTCTTTCTTTTTTTTAATGGATAAACTGACATTCATTCATTTAGTAACAACTAACAAGTAATGAGAAAGATGTTGGAGTTTTATGATGATGATAAGCTGAGGAAAAACAGAGGTAGTACTGGTGGCTACAAGTAGGCAATGGCTTTAAGGAGCAGAATGGTACACATTTCAATTCAAGAGTGGGGTTAGTTGCATAGCTTTTGAAGCCTCTATAGTGCTTTCCTTACCTGCCACTACTACGTCCGTGAGAGGGACTGAGGGACACACACACAAACACAGTGGGATTAGGAATCCTATCCCCCTCCAACACACATTATAAACGTTCCTATCAATACCATGGATTCCTCAGACCTTGCTTCTGCCTGCACTCATTTCTCATTTCTCACGAATCTGTAATCAACTAACACAAATTATCTCGATACAGGTTATGAAAAAGTGTTGTACTATCATAATAGTCCCTAGTAGGAGGAGTCTGTTTGAGAAAGGACTCAAGGAGTAATTAGATGTCAATAGTGCTTTATGATTGCTGCCCAGAACCATCATGATCGATCTGACAGATGGCATTTCTGGGTCCCTCTTCATTTTTCTCTTTCAGGGAAATTTTTTCAATAAATTTACATTGGAGTCAGTCCAGTTCAGCATTCTCATTTTCATGCCTACCTCAGAGCATAGCAAGCTAAAGGAAGGAAAGTCTTTATTTTGATCCATAAGGATAGATTATAGCATTGAGCAAAATGCACCATTTTATTAAAAAAAAAAAAAAAGAGAAGAGTGTAATTCAAAAATGCTGGATCTTGGTGAATCATTTATTAACTGAAAGGGTACATAATTGGTAACAACGGAGACTAATCAATTTGAGAAGGCAAGACCCAATAAAAAGAAATATGAAATACAGAAAATAGAAACGTAAATAAAATAGTTTTCTCTAATCCAGTATTGTTCATACTTAAGGACATCTTCTGGTAACAACGCTTTATCTCCAATGAGATAACTCAAAGCTGGAACTTTCTTGTTAACAGAATAATAAGAATTAGACCTGCCTCCGGAAATCTTGCATAAATATTCAAAATTTACAGTATGCCCAATCAAACCCAAAATCTTCCAAGATTTCCTACAGTAGATCCTTCTAAGTTGAAAAGGCTAATACCCAAAAGTGCAGAGGCATGTATGTAAAAGATAATCTTACTCACATGGTTGGCGAGATACTTGCAGGGACACCAAACATTTCTTTTTGCGGCCTAGTCAACTTCCACATTATATATATCTGTCCCCAACCAAGTATCACAGAGTATGCGCACGTTAGCTTTGATTTCAGAGACTTTTCAACTTGCTTAAGATTCAGCACATATATTGCGATTAAAATATTGCAAATTAACATTCACTTGTTAATGCTCCTAGCAGAAACTGTACATTTTAGCCTCAGAAATTCTATTAAGTGGAGGATGTCTAGGGCCTTGCAAGTTGCACTTGCCGACGACCCAAATGAAATGCTGTGAATATCCACAATAAACACACCTGATTTAGACCATAGGAGGAAAGAAAGACAATTAAAAAATGTCAGGTATCGGCAGTGTAAGAGCATTCATATAGCCAGCTAGGTGGTATAAAAATATGAAAAAAAAAAAAAATCTCAGATTGACTCAGTTTATTAAAGATAAATAAACTAAATCATAAAATATGTAAATATGTTGAGCATACTTTTCAAACAGGAATATGAAATTGAGATTACACATACAGGCAGGGCATAAAGGGAAAGCGCTGATGGTTTCCCATTAAGTGCTCCGAGAAGCAATTTGTACATCCCAGCTGCTGTAGCATCTCCAAGTCTTTGAACAAACACGTCTATGCATACCTGCAGCAGTATATAGTTGGTGAAGTGTCATGCAATGTAAAAATATCAGCATGTGTGTAGAGCGAGCCATTACTTAGCTCTAAAATAAAAATGTAATCAATGATTGATGCTACAAGCTCAGAAGAGCCACCCCAAGATATCCACTTTATACCACTCATGGGAGGGAAAGAAAGATGGAATGAGCAGAGAAGAAGGCTATACTTTGGCTTTGTATTTCTCCTCCTGTGAAACAACAGTAAATAGTAGTTCTCTAGCAGGCCTCGTCACAACATATGTAACAACCTGCAAAGTTATAGAAGCATGAACATTAAACCACATAAGTTGGAAAACGTATCAACTTAACAAATTTCCATTCTCCATCACGTCTGATTGGTTGCAGCTAAAAATGTCTCCAAAAGATGAATGCAAATATGCAATGTGTGAAACATGACATCACAATATCAATAAATATTCTGCAACGGAAAGATGAAATGTCTGGCAGTACCTTTCTCAGCGTCTCACAAAAAGCAACAACTACCCAAGTTGGCCAGACAAGCAAAGCAACCAAATTCAAGAAGCCAACAGAAGGTGAAGAGCAAATAGCTGTAGTTACCCCAGCAACAGTAAGAATACGCCCCTGTACTAGATAAGACAAAGACACACAAAGGCCAAGTTTCAATCAGCAATACACATAAACGACACTTTCTTACATCGACAGAACAATTGATGATGTAGATTAAAGGATTAAAAATTTAAAATGGAACACTTCAGGGAAAAAAAAGAAAGGAAAGATCTGAACTCAATTCCAATAGGAAATTCAACACTAAAAGAAAAAGAAACAGTAACTTTTATAATTGTTTACCGTTAAGGTTAGTTGTCCAACAAGGATGAAAACAGCAATAAAACTATTTATTTGGGCAAACAATCTTCTCCTCCCAATAGAGCTGGTAACTGTTGCGGCAATCACTGTCACTTTCTATTATTGCAGACAAGGGGAAATTTCAGCAGAAGTATGATATAAACATATATGCGAGTGTTCACAACAATGTCACTTTAAAAAAAAATAGCAACAAAGACAACTTGGAAGAGTTAGAGCATCACCCGAAAACAAATGGATGGCAAATATTCCAACAAACCCCTCCACGAAATGTGGGGAAAGAGAATAGAAAATCAGAAATGAGGACCCTAAATACACATGTACACATTTGGTCCTTCAAAATTTATTGGAACCAATCCCTATTCAATACCTTGGCAAAGGCACACCTCATGAGTATCATTTACCCAAGAGAAGGTCAAAGGTAGCAATAGAAATTCAATAAGCAAAAAGGCACACGTCCACATTTGTGTACATGTGTCTTGCTGGATACAGAACAGAACGGCTTTACACACTTTTCTTCTATGACAATTTTGACCCAAATGATGATCATGAAACTAAAGCTTGTATCACAGCTTGTATCACATGGCAGAATATTTTACCTGGAAATAGAAGAATGAAGAGATAACTGCACCCAGCCAGAGGAATAAAGACACATGCAACAGGTAAGTTGATGACAATATAAGCCAGAGACCATCTAAGATGGCCCAAGCTTGAAGCTTCACTGCAGAAGTAGATGACTCAGGGGAATTTCTCACTGTATGTTCAGTCTGCTTATCATCCTCATGTTTGGGGTCAGAATCAGCTTCTCTGAAAAAAATGATTTAAATATAATCATTAATCTATAGTTTCCTTACATTACACTTTTATAATAAAATGCCATTTAAGCCTTAGAAATAAATGCAAACAAATTAAGGAGCACCAACAATCAATTACATTTGGCGTAATATCTGCTTGAAATGAATATATATACATATATATATAAATATATATATCAACAACCTAATAATAAATAACTAAAGCTAGCATTTTGAGATAGTGACCAGCCTTGCCCCAGAATGTGTGAACATATACAAGAGGAAACCCCAAACTTAAATGTTATACTCAGTATTCAATCAAATAACTACAAGAAGATTAAAGAATGACCTGATCGGAGATAACTCTTCAGGAACATGGAACATGTCCTTATTTATCCCTTTTGATGACTGCGCTGCAAATTCCATTAACAATGCAGCAACCAAAAGCAGAACTACAGCAGACAAATTTCAAGTTCAAATTTTAAATCTACAAGATGTATGGAGAAAAGTATGAGTCCATATAGCAGGGCTTGCAAACCTACATGGGCCCAACCAAGCCATTCCTGTAGCAAACAATGACCCAAAAAGTTGGCCGAGTGTGGCACCGGCACCAATGAATCCAAATAATCTTGAACCTGACTGAACACAGAACAAGTTAAATGTGAACCAGATAACCCATACTACAACAAAAATGATGTACACGAACCTCATTGTCCATCACATCAATCACTCTAGCCCAAGTTGAAGATATTGTAATTAAATTAAGCAACGCAACCTTCACAAAAGCACAAATTTGTATCATAAAAATTTGCATGTAGTACACTTATACATTAAAACCTAAAAATGGGGGAAAAGAAAACATTACAAATCATACCCAAAGGAACAATCCTATTCGAACAGTGATATAGAACCATCCATGGTTACCCCAATCTATGGAGGATGAAAGAGTGCCCTGGTCATTATCCTTTCCTTCAGGCTTTGTGGATGAGATCAAAGTTGTGGACTCCTAGTGACAGAAAGACCAATTTAACACGGGACCACATATACAACCAATCTTGCATAAGCAATACAGTCTATGACGAATTATCTTTCAGCGAGAAGCTCATCTTACCATCAAATTGGATGACGAATATCCAGCTGATGAGGAGCGCCATAGAAAAAAGAACACTACAAGTGATACACTAAAAAACCTGTGTATCAAAACCAAAGCCTGGAATTTCAAGAAGCACCATTACAGCATGATACATGAAAGATATATACTAAAAAGCTGATACAATTCCCTTTAAAGTGTTTCTTCATTGACAAACAAATAAACCATTATGAAAATGAAAATTAATCAAATAATGGATCCAAGTAACCAAAATGAATATTGTTAGTGTTGTTAGTGTTATTATGTAAGTAGTTGAGGATTTACATTAATTAGGTAGTTAGGAGTATGTATTAAATAGGAGCTCATGACTTAGCTTGTATATATACCCTTGTATTTTCATTGAAGAAATAAGAAAAGCATGACTTACTTCTTACATTAACAAATATATTTTTTCTGTTATTTAGTAGAACCTATGCCCCTTTTTGGTCTAGGGGGCGGGGGGGAATACGTGAGGCCAGAGGCTCATAAGGAACAAAACCACTACAGAGAGTCTAGTCTACAGTTAGAAAACCCTGAAACACCAATCAGACCTAAGGAGGAGGATAAGAAGAACCTACACAAAATAATATTTGAAAAATAGTACTAGACATTCGAAGATATCACTTGCACCATTAATTCATTATTTTATAAAGGTATACGAATTGTGTTCTGTAATTTTGGTAGCAAAAGCTTTACAAAATTAGTTAACAAACTATGATAAATGTCCTTATGATAATGGAGAAGTTTAAGATTGAATGGTAACGTAATCTAAATCCTGAATCAGGGGAAAGGTCCATGAAGATGCTTATACTTGCTACGGGACAAGTCACTTCATAAACGGACATGAATAAGCTAAGCTACTTAAGTACTTATTGTTATCTCCTAATTCTTTTGCCTATGGAAAATCACCCAGAAATGTTAACAGGAGGGAAAGCTGAAAGCATAAACATGGAAATTAACAAAATATTGCAATTAGCAGAATAGTATTGAATCTGCTAGATGCTAAAGCACACATACATTACATAAGTGGCCCATCCAATAGCTTTAAGACTATACGTCTATACCCCTAATAAGCATATTAAGAAAATGGCACCGATACTACATAAACACAACAAATAGTTCCCTTCGGTTGTTTCTAGCCTGCAAAATAAAGGTAACTATAATCATGTTTCCCTAGAAATTGTAAAACGTCCATAGACAATCTGATACCAATTTAAGATTAAAAACTTGAATTGAAAAATCAATCTATGATTAGCTTACATACATACCTAGACTTGATAAAATGTCATTCCTCATGTCATCACTTTCCAAAAAAGAAAAAGAAAAAACTCCGGATTGATCAAGAAATAAGCTTGGATAATTACTTCACTTCATTCTATAAATGTGGGAACAGAGAATCTTCTTAACCATGTTTGATATCATACCTTGTTCTTGGAAAGATTAGGCAGAGAGAATATGAGGGTTGAAACAGGCGCAGCAATCAAAGTGAGCACTAAAGATCCCACAAACAGACTAGGCAGATTCGATAAGCCTAAAGAGATAGCACCTTCATCCCGCAAAGGAAGAACTACAAAATAGGCACTCAGAATCTGCAGTCAAAATCAATAATTAAGCAACCATAACAAATCACACAGTGATTAACAACAAGAACTTTCTTTTTCGAACGAGAAACCGAAGCGTAACTCACAAAAAAGAAGCAGGAGAAGGAGTGAAGCAGAGCCGAGGACTCATGCGGGTGCACCGTAACGAAAACTGAGATGAGCGCATCTAATCGAGACCGTCCCATTTTCGTTTGCCTGAAAATGGGGTTTCTCTGAGGAGAAGCGAACGGTGAACGATCACACCTTCGCACTCCGGTATCTCAAGACTCAAATCTCATTTTGGAAGACGAATCTCGGAAGTCAAAGTCTGAATGTCCACGTGGCAACAATTTACTAGAAGAGTACTGTCGATATGAAATAGTTACCGCATGCGATCTTAGCCAAGATCTTCAACACAACTGGCAAATGGAAACTCTCCACGTAAGGGTTGCAGAGTTACTCCGCTACACCGTAACATTCCCGCTCGTCATTCTCGTCTTCAACATTGACTTGACCTATCCCTACAAAAGAAACTCCGCGAATCCAGATGGCGACTATTTGCTGTAGAGTAATCAGATTCGGAGTGGCTCAAGGTTTCAGATTTCTGAAGAAAGACCTAGCTTTCTACACGAATACAAACGCTAATTCGAGAAATTTTCGGACGCATTTCGGACTTTCCCCTTGTGCTTCATCGCTATCGGCATCGAGTATACTCTGTAGAATGGACGCTACAGCTAACGCTTCCAGCTTGTCCAATGGAGGAGACGGTGTCGTTCGCTTCCCCTTGTCTCCATCAAGTGCTTTGATCATTCAAAAGGGAGACATCACCAAGTGGTACATCGATGGTTCCTCCGACGCAATAGTCCGTTTTCTTTTCTACTCTCAACACTTTTATGGTCTCATATTTTTGTAATCTAACGTCCATATGATACCTTCTGTAAATTGAAGAATGTGATGGTTTACAACGGCTTTCTATGAGCTTCACTGCTTTAGCATCTGCTTGATATTTGAAGTTTTTGTTATTGTGCGGCTTGAATAAATTGAATTAATCAGAAAAAGTGAAAAACTGTGTGTTAACTAATTGGTTTTTCTTGCTTGTTCTTACGTAGGTGAATCCAGCAAATGAGAGAATGCTTGGAGGTGGTGGTGCAGATGGAGGTGATTACTTTTATAAAAATGTTTTAGATTTTGTGATTTTTAGGAAGAGTAGAAAGTAGAATGTTGAAGAAACTTTTGTAAGAAAAACTTAAGTACAATTGTTGACACTCTTTACGTCTCTTCCAGCCATACACAGAGCCGCTGGGCCAGATCTTCTTCAAGCATGCTACAATGTTCCAGAAGTCAGACCTGGAATTCGTTGTCCAACAGGGGAAGCTAGGATCACACCGTTGAGTTCTTTCGGATTTGCTATGATTCTAAGTGTGATCATATAATATTCATATGTTTTTGCGTTTCTCACATAGACCCTGTGCTTGTAAATTTGCAGAGGTTGTAGACTCCCTGCTTCTCATGTTATTCATACCGTTGGACCAATCTATAATTCAGATGGTAATCCTGCTTCCTCTCTAGCCAGTGCTTACAGGTAGTTTTTTAGTGATGGTGCTGCACTGCAGTTCTTTCATAATTTTTTTTTTTTCCCGCATGTCATCCCTTTGTTATTTTTCTTATGTAGCTTGTTTCATTTCGTATATCAGTTCATTTCTCTTGACTCTTGAGTAATAGTTTATATCTTCAAATTGATTAACAGGAATAGCTTGAGGGTTGCAAAAGAGAACAATCTTCAGTATATAGCATTTCCAGCCATATCCTGTGGTGTCTATGGGTAAGTTCACTGGAAAAATCCCTTGGCATTTTGATTATCAGTTATGGTCACTCTGCTAGACCAATGGGAAAATTTATGTTGGTAGCCTGGGTTGGGTTATAATATTATTGTCTATCATGATTCCATGAATGAGTCTAAACTCTAAACTCTGAATATGAAAATAGTTCATGTGAATCATGTCAGTTCATTTCAGATATCCTTATGATGAAGCTGCTACTGTGGCAATTTCTACCATCAAGGAGTTCCAAAATGACTTTAAGGAGGTATTATATTCCATTTCTTTATATGTTTTCTAAGCTGCTACGAACTTAGTATGCATATATTCGTTTTTAATCATTACAAGTTCACATTCCCAATATGCTGCCTAGCCGTAAATAGTGCAAAATTAGTAGGTAAGACAAACCGTTAAGTTTGAAAGTCTGGCAGAAATGCTGGCTGGAATAGATTTTTACTAGAATCTGTATTATTTCAGGTCCACTTTGTGCTGTTCTCAACTGATATCTATGATGTTTGGCTTAACAAGGCCAGCGAATTGTTGGAAGATTAGTGTGATCCACCAGCGGTTAGTCGACAAAATTGAGTACCTGAATCATATGGAGACCTGCAGCTTATGTTATTAGATTTCAAAAGTTTCTACAATTCAAAAATAAAATAGACGCTTAAGGGCTTTAAACTTGAGAATGTAGTCCCCAAACAAGATTAGTTTGCCAGATTTTTGCTATAACATGTTGGCATGACTGTAACTGAGACCCCTACCTGAAGCCATCGTCATTTTGTTCCCATGTACTAAAACTGGACATGCTTTCTGATGTATGTAAATACGGGTCTTTTCTATCCTCGTTAAATTTTTCTTTTTAATGTTATTTGCTACAAAAACAGAAGCACATTTCTTCTGTCTATAAGTAATCCAAAGAAGTTTCCCGAATGCAAAAGTAAATTGAAGAGACTTGGGTTATATACCGAACAAACTACACAATTTTATGCTGAAAGCGAGAGAAAATTTGTCCCGCACTATGTCCATGGCAAAATAAAACACAAATGCACTTATTTCAATATCTTACAATCTTCGCTTTGCCATATGCAGAAATCGACACATCTGGCCCTAAACTTGTCATGTTAAAGTCATAAAACATATACACGTCTATATACATTCTTATGACTCCATAGCACAATTATCCCCTACTAGAGAAAGCTGAGATATAGATGTATTTAAGTTTTAGAATAAATATTTTTTATACTTCTTCTCTTGTAAAATCTTTAATAAACAAATTGATTGAGAATATACACCGGATAAAATTATGCATCTTTGAAATGTAGTAATTTAAGACACCCTAATTTTTGTGATGCACTTAGCATATGTTTGTTTGGACTAAATATTTAAATGTGAAATGCATATATGTGGGCTCTTGTAGGTTTCATTTTAATATGTTCATATTTTTATAATGATTTTTTCATATCTAAAACAGTCTCTTTTATATGTATTTTAAGAATGTGCTACCCCTTATTTATTTTTATTTCGTTCTTTACACTTGGGGAAGAATGTGTGACCTCCGTCCATAGCCCATGCTCATTTGTTTACAAAAAAATAAAATGTGGTTTCCTCTTTTATTCACACACATATTATATTGTACTTTGCATGCCTAAATTTAATGATTAAAATTAAAAATTATTTTATTCCTTTTTAATAAATTTTTTTTTTATAATATATTATTATTATCATTTTATTTTAATAATAATTTTTTATTTGAAGTTGTGAGAAGTTTTTTTTTTACCAACTAAGTTGTGGGATGTTACTTGACTCTCTCCACTATTTTTTTCTCTTTTAATATTTTATAATAAAATTAATTTTGACCCACCAAAATATTTCTCACACATATATATATACTAGGGGCTTTGCGTGCCCTAACGGGCACGCAAATATGTATGTAAAATAANAAATATTCAAAAAAAATTATTACGAAATACTAAATATTGGAAGGGAAATGAAAATAAAACTGTTGGGGGAATATGTATGTAAGGATAATCATTGGTGGGTTTATGTATGATTTTATACAAATGGGAGTAGAACGTGGGTGAAAAACAAAGGGATTAGAACGTGGGGATTTTTAAAATATTTAGATATTAATATAAATTTAGGTTTATACTATAGTTTTAATGAATGGACGATCAGAAGACATCAAACGCATGTATAATAGTATAGATATGTGAGGTGAAAAAGAAGGCAAGATACAACACCACAAAACAACGGAAAAGTAGCTGAATCATCATGAGTCTTTTTCCTTGGATACATTCCGTGGGAGTCTGTTGAAAAAACTCTCATCCACTATTCTGTAATGTTTTGAAAATTGTTTGTGGATCATCCCACAACATTTATCTACATATTCTCCGTATTTGCTGTACAATGCAGGCACGGTAAGCAGTATGAGGGTTCCTGTCACCATTAAAGAGGAATAAATTTGTCAAGCACATGGCTCTGCAGCGAAGTAGACTATGAAACACATAATAAACCACAATCAGTCACATGTGACCTGAATTAAAGCGCGTGATTATGTGTGTGCAAGCATCCAAAAAGGTGAATGGAATGTGGAAACTATGGAAAAGCAGCATGAGATTGAGTAGGCTTTTACATTTAACTATTTAACATATTACAGCACAAAACTAGACACCTTTGCTTCTACACTACAAACCGCCAACATCTCCCCTCCAAAAGCAAAACAATAAGCAAAAATCAGGGAAAGCCCATAAGTCATTCATTCGCATGGTAAGGAACTATAAGACATAATGAGAAAATGACAAGAAAACCTAAAATAAATTAGTTCAGTTAGAGTCACCAGAACCTGCATTTAAATAATTGAAAGTTTTATGGTTAAGCATACCAATATAAGCGAGTGTGAAGAAAGACAGAATGCTTCCAATGACAGACAAGAGCCACAAACAGACCACCACCTGTCCAAGTAGACAATAGCTTGTTAATTTACCTTTGTTGGTTATCTAAATAACTAAGTCAAAAACAGTAGTTAGAATTACTATAATCTCATCTAAATACAAAAATTGCATTTTTATAGCAGAAAGAACCATAATGAGTGGACCATTAAATCACTGACGTAGCATATTGCACCCTGATATTGTTGGGAAAAAACAATTACTAGGACCAGATTCACCAGCGGAAGCTCTAGTGACTAGGGAGGTTCCTAGACGTATTATAATCCAGACCAAAATATTATTGATCGTTCTTATCAGATTTGAGATTGTCATCCTCAATTTAGTTTTCTTTAAACGAAAAAACAAAATGCATCTTTAGAATAACAATCACTGACTGTTTAGATCATACTTTCCAGGTCATAAAGCCTAAGAAATAAAGCTCCAAGCATTCCCAATATGCTGAAATTGTAACAAAACTAACCTTAAAAAAAACCCTAAAATCTTTGCCAAGAGTAATGTCGTGAGCCATGAGGAGAACATTATTGATTTTAACCCGAAATGATGCTGCCGCGTTATTAACCATCTCCTCTGACACTACTAGCTCTGGTAGTGCTGGTGGTTGCCTGCACAATAAAGAAAAGTATACCCATCAACATAGTGTTAATACCAACCACAATTATAAACATGAGACATGAGCAAACTACTCTTGCATTTAGCCATACTTGTTTCTAAGGGCAGCGTAGTTTGCATGGAGAAACAATAGTACGATCAAAATCAGCAAGACATCTGAACAAATTGTTAAAAATGGTAAACTGGTCCACTCAAGCAGGAGCCATGCAACTGTTGCAACAACAACGACACCAAAGGAAACATGCCACCTCCTCCATAATAGAATATCAGCAACTAGAATTTGAAAAAAAAAAAGCAGAGCATGAGTCAAAACTAGTATAACCATATCCATGAAATGCAAGCAAAGCATTAATGCTGTTGCAGAAAAATTACCCAAGTATGCATAGATAACTCATAACTTGCATCTTACTAGTTCTAAAATAATTTATAAAAAAAGGTTTGAATTAGATATTCATAAAAGCCAGTTAATTTTTAACTCAATATGTTCCCCATCCCAAATCCTGGCCACTAATATCAGACCATGAAACACAACATATGCATATATATATATATAGGGCGGCCCCAGTGCACAACACAACATATGCATATGAACAAAAAAAAAAAGAGATAAATTAAACGTGAATGTCCATAGCTAGATAGTGAAGCAGAGAACCATTTTACTATGACTACAGAAGATTCAATAACCTGTAAAACATAGAAACCTGAACAATTACCATGGTTAACATAAACAACATATGCTAAATAAGGATCTCTAGGTAGTAAATAAGCACACCAACAAGCTCCAGCTTATCAGCTACAATGACATTTTTTTTCTCAGCGTTTCCTTTTCATTTAGTAATGGATAAACATTATACATAGAAAGTTATAAACCCTCTATTTTCTCAATTTCTTTGTTTCAAAAAGTGCTTATCATCTTCCCATTAAATGAATTTAATTCAATCCGCTTCACTTGCTAAAACATTTAACTTCAAATAACCAAATATCACAGCTGGTACATCTATCTTGCGACTGACTTCCATAGTTTCATCTTTCACCCAACTTTCAAACTATCGAATCTTTTATTATGGAAAATTGAATTGGGTCTTCTTATCTGCCCCAAATGAAAAACTTATATTTTCTATGTCTCTCAGGAGTTAGAATGTAGAGTAGGATGGTTTCATTCATTTATCACTGACAGCTGAAGAAGTGTTAGACATGACAGCATAAGGTGGTTTTCTGGTGAAAAGAAAGCCATCAACTTCTAAATTTCTGAAGAGTAAACGGTGAAATACTTAGACACACAATTTTGCAATGCTAAACCCAAATTGGATCCAATAAATAAGCTACAAAGGTGGATATCTCTTAACACGACGGAAGGTAAATAGAAGCTCGATGAACAGAAAAAAGGGTTACCTGATCCCGCGGAGCCACCGGACGTTGGCGTTGTCGGTGACTTCCTTCCATCCCCATCGCCGTCGATGTTGCTCAAATCCTGTGGATTCTCCATCATCGCACCAAAATGACAACAGAGGAAGTAAGGATATTCTTGTGTTGCTTTCTCTGGAAAATTTGAAACTTCTGAATTATGATGAACAATTTGCTGGAAAAGGGTTGAACCTTCAGAAACTGTTAGAAGAGTCTTCGCTCTTCACGGTGTCATCGTATACGACAAAATTTTCAATACGAGAACTTCGGCAAGGTACCGTATACCAATACCAATATCAATACCAATACCTCCTCACACAGAATTCTCATGAGAAATCACCTAACTGAAACGACGACGTCTTTAGCTTGGAAGAGTTTTTTTTTTTTGGGTAAAAGTATTAATTTCATCCCCAAATTTTACATCAACAGTCAATTTTGTCCTCAATCTTTTTTTACGGTCAATTTCATCCTCAATATTTTACATTTTTGTTAATCTTATCATTTGCTATTACTTTAACTAAATATTAACAACAGAATCTATATGTAAAACTATCAAAATAGCTCGACTTAACAGGTTAGCCCATTGCCCCGCATAAAAATATAGGGCCAAGCTACAAAAATTAAATTATTTTTTAAAATGGGTCAGGTTGGGTTAGCCCATTTTTCATGCGAGCTAAGAAAGGTCAAGCTAGACCGACACGAGCTAGTCCATTTTAAGAATTAAATAATAATTAATAAGAAAGGTCAAGTAAAATTATTTTTTTAATATTTTGCAATCAATTAAATAATAATTAATAAGAATAAATATTATTATAAAAATAATTTATCAATAAAATAATATGATATAAATATATTGGATGATTAAGAATTCAAGAATTAAATGAAATATATATTATTATAATAAAAAAGGTTAAAGT
>QANZ01016893.1:97480-116664 GCA_003254925.1 Chamaecrista fasciculata
ATAATAATAATAATAATAATAATAATAATAATAATAATATTATTATTATTATTATTATTATTATTATTATTATTATGGTAAATCATTTGATAATTTATCAAAGTTTTTAAATAAATAATAATAATTTTTATCGTAATTAAATATTGGCTTAAGTGCACTTTTGGTCCTCTAACTTTTGCAAAGGTCTCAATTTGGTCCCCTAACTTTTTTTTTGCAATTTTGGTCCCCTAACTTTTAAAAACGTCTCAATTTGGTCCCCTACTTTTTTTTGTTACAATTTTGGTCCCCTAACTTTTGAAAACTTCTCACCATTGGTCCCAAGTTAGTGGACCAAAATTGAGACTTTTGCGAAAGTTAGGGGACCAAAATTTAAAAAGAAAAATTAGGAGACCAAATTGAGACTTTTGCAAAAGTTAGGGGACCAAAATTGCAACAAAAAAAGTTAGGGGACCAAATTAAAACCTTTGCGAAAATTAGGGGACCAAAAGTGCACTTAAGCCTTAAATATTTGACCCAAGATCCATCCATATTCACCCAAATCCAATAACCAGCCCATTTGTCACCACCTATTTAAAAAACCTCTTCTAGAAAACTAGGTTATCTTCTCTTGCGCATCCGGCACCGAAAACCCTAGTTCGAGCCATCCTGCTCAAGAGCTTCAGATCTCGCCGGCGGCAATCATGGTTTGATCCTCGATCACCATTCACTGTCTTTGCTCTTAACATCCTTTTCTTTCTTTTATACTCACCGTATTCTCAATCCTCTTGCAGACTTTCAAGAGAAGGAACGGTGGACGCAACAAGCATGGCCGTGGTCATGTCAAGTTTATTAGATGCTCCAACTGTGGCAAATGCTGCCCTAAGGTATTCCATAGCGTAAATTGTCACCGTTAAATATTTTCATTCTTCGTCCTCTGTGTTTTCCCTCAGTTTATTCCTTAACAAAACTGGTTTTTACTTAATTGTACAGTTTACCTCACACTCAGTTTAGTGGTTATTGATCGGCGTCGTATGTCGTCCTATTACTACTCTATGGCTGATTTGAATGAGTATTGATTAATTATAGAAATGCGGTTTCTGATATTTGCTTTTCCTGATTTGTGTGGGGAAAAGGACAAGGCAATCAAGAGATTTCTTGTGAGGAACATTGTGGAGCAAGCTGCAGTTAGAGATGTTCAGGAAGCCTGTGTCTATGAACGTAAAATCTCTTCTCATTATATGGTTTATATTTCTATTTTTACATATGCTGTTGCTCAACTGAAAATTTGTTATGCAGAATACACGCTCCCAAAGCTGTATGTGAAGATGCAGTATTGTGTTTCCTGTGCTATCCATTCCCATGTTGTGAGAGTTCGTTCTCGCACTGATAGGAGGAACCGTGAGCCACCACAGCGCTTCATCAGGCGCAGGGTATGCTAATTTTTTGAGGACTATTCAGATTTGTGCTTTTTTGGGTTGCTGTTGTTTTGATTCAATATTTTACGGATAATGTTACTGGTTAAATTGGTGTTTTAAATGATGTGGGAATGCTTAATTGAGGTGGTATGTCAATTATGTATTAGTTTAACACATTAGGGAAATCCCGTCATTGTGAATGATGACTGTTTTGCCCCTCTATAACCATTAATTTTATTTTGGAACATCTCGTGTTAATTTCGCCCTTCCAGATACAGTTAAGATTTAAGTATGTTATCGTTTTATGTATAAATTACAAAATATTGGCATGCCATGTACTGTTCAAGTTTTTGCTTGCTGGTCAATTTGGTTTTTGTATATCGTTACTCTGCTGTTTTAAAGATGTTAGATGATTTCTTGTTAGAATTATTCTTCATCCTTGTTTTAGTATGTGGGCATTTTTTTAAAGCATCCATGACATTGTGTTCCTTCCCTGGAGCTAGTGGCCTTTTCCTTTTTTTGGTTAAATTTGTTTTTCCATCCCAAAGTTTAAATTTAAGATTCTAATGTACTATAGATTATCAATTACCAATGAGGTTTTCAACTAGTTTTTCTTTTAAATTTTAAGGAACTTTTAATTGTTTGTTTCTTATCCAGTTGTGAATCAAAGTAATTATATTTTGGGTTGATGCTTGCATTATGACTGTCTGCGTCTGCTTGCTTTTGAAATTGGTTTCATTCTCACATTGGTTCTCAATTATAGCTTTATGCTTCAAATGCCAATATTTGATGACTTTTTTGTTTTATTTTCCAGGATGACGCACCAAGGCCTGGTCAACCTGGTCAAGCTCCTCGTCCTGCTGGAGCCCCCGTTGCTGCCCGCTCCTAAAATCTAGATTTTCAGTGGTTCTGTTGGTCGTCTGCAATATGATAAACCTGTTTCTGTACTTTGCTTGATTTTGGAAATTTCAGTTTTGCTATGCCTCCGTAGAGATTTTTTTTATAAAAAAATTGTTTTTCTCTTCGATGATACCTTTCTTATCATTTTAATATGGTTTTGATGAGAATGAACTTGGAGAAATTCTATATTCTATTTGAATCTGTTAGCTGAGTAATATCTCTATATATACAATTCTTCTAAATAACCCCGGTTCTCTTAGAACAAGAAACACGAATTTGTTCCTGCCTTTTCGGTTCAACCCTTTCGGTTTTGATGGACTATGTTTTCTCGACGGCTTGAATATGAGTCTGTCGATAATGCAATTTATTGCTTTATTACATGCCATGCCACCACAAAAAATCTAATGAAACATTATTATCAACTACTTGTTATTGCTTTGGTATTTTTTAACCTATAAAACAATGTTTCATCTTTTTTGTTTTGTGCCCAGAATTTTTCGTTTACACTTTACTCTAAAATAAAACTCACCTTTGAATTTTCATGTTTAAATCTCCAGTTGGTTTGATTTTCTCTCATCTTCTCTCCTTTTTCAAGAATTTCTTATATTTTTAAATTTAGTTTTTGAGTGAACTTTGATTTGTTTTATTTTTTTTGTTAATTTTCTCACATTTTAAGTTTTACTTTTTTAAGCAAAATGGTAGCAAACTAATTTCCTGAAAAGCTGTTAATAATTTCTTTTTTTATTATCAGGTATAGAAAATAATGTGTTTGAAAATCGCCAAATTCATATTTTAAAAATTATGTGCTTTGCTTGACNCAAAAAAAAATTTATTAGATAAAAGAGGCTTACTGATAATCAAATAAAACTTATCACAACATATCATCTAAGAGTAGCATAGCAAAATAAGGGCAACACACCCCTTCAAATACAAAAGAAATATTGTGGCAGCATCAATGTTTTTGGTTCAATTTAAGTTAGGCGTATTGTTTCTCCCCTCAGTTCTTCCAATGTTCCATGTTTTCAGTTTGTGTATCAATGCTGCAACCATTTCAAAACTCTTGCCATTTAGCTCATATTTGGTCAGGCATCGACAGCTGCATAATTTGCAATGATAGCATTTTAGCTCTCGAATCAATAAGATGTTGGAAGCAGCAGTAATTCTTTGGCAATACTAATGCATTCAGTCATGGGACAATTTGTCTTAATTGCATTGGTGGCTATGTGAGACCTGCTTGCAGCATACCCCTTCTGCAACAAACCAGCAATGAAGGAAAGAGACTTTGATCTAGTGTCAACATGAATAGCATATATGATATAAATATAACCCAATTTTTGCATATTTGATCAAAATCATAAAACAAAGTGACAATGACTAAATTATGTAAAATAAAAGACAATTCCTTCTCTTCTGCTTAGCAGTTAAACTCAATAAGCATATGAAGAAAAAAATACCCTTTAGTCTACAACTTTATTTTCACAATCTCATTTCCCTTTCTCATATTGCATCTTCTTAGCCCAGATCCAAATGCAGTGCAAACATTCCAAATGAAAACTTTACCAAAAGAAAATTCTTTGCAACTTCCACAAAGCTAGAATATCCCAAAAGAAAACTTTCACATACTTTGCCAGAGAACAACTCTATATAAGTTTCAGACAAACAAAAACGACCAATCCTTATAATTAGTAATACACATTCATAAGAATTCTCTAACTTTCAACTTCAATACATCATATAGAAACGCCATGTAGAGTAGTCAATGATATGTACAATTGTCATATTAGCCAAAAAGTCAAATAACGGACAAGTGTTTGTGTTTGCGTTTGCTAAATGGGATGACAGAATAATACCTTGTGTATGGCACTCATCAAGGTCCTCAGAGGAGGAGAATTCATTTTTGCACGACTTGCCATCTGTATATATGGTAAGAAACCACAATAAGTCATTGTTCAACCCAGAGTCACTAAATTGTTTTGTTTTACAATGCTAGAGAGAGATATATTCAATAAAATCGTTGACAGAAGCACCTCATCCAACTTGATGTACCCAAATGGCAACTTGGGGTCACTTTCATCCACCATCAGTTTAATAAGTTTTCCAAGATTGTTTGTACCATCACAGCCGACCCATCCCCACTGCTCGGCAAGATTTAACATGTCCATAAGGTAGGCAGCATCATGGAGAGGTCCTGTCCAAAGAGGCCCTGAAACCACAAGGGAGGTAGAAACCTGGAAAAGAAAAGAAATTGGAAGTACCTTAGCATCTAGAAGACAAAAATGGCCTTCATTATAGTACATGCTCCACCTCTTGTGCGAGCCTCTAGTTTTTTCTTTTGTCAAAAAAGAAGGATACAACTAGACAAAACACCTACCGCTGGTGTTAGTCCTGGGTCATGTATCCGAGAAAAGAAGAAATTTTAATGATACAAATCCACCAATGTGGTATTTCATATCATAATTTTATTAGATTATAATTGTATTCACAGGTTCAGAAAGGAAGAGTGATGAATGGATTTAGAAAAAGATTGTCATTCACTCATTTGCATTTTGCAATTCCTTGCTCTTTAGGATTGAACACAAAATAAACACGTACATTTTATCAGAATAACCAAAGAACCAATTGGCCAAAACAAATTCTCTAATAATAAAAGTAAACAAAATTAAAAGATGCATGCCAACTGAAAACTAGACATTGACAAAACTCGTAAAGAGATAGTCTCAGAAAAAGCAGACCATACCTTTGGATGACTGCAGGAGCAACTGATGTGGCCGAGTTCATCCCATGAAAATTCTTGGGAATTTCCACAATGATGGCAATAGCCAATAAAACCATAATTCCTACAGTAATAATGAAAGTAATAAATAAGAAATAGAACATGGAAATGAACAAGTAACATGTAACTCAAACACTAGAGTACCTATTGTCATGAATCTTCCCACGATTCAATCTCAGCAAGACTCGGAAAACAGGTCCATGATAAGCGTAGTAAGAGAATAAAGGTGTAATATGATAACCTAAAACTGCAGCCTCCCTTGCAACCCCACCTATAAGCATTCGTATACCAATCTCATTCGAATATGGCAAAGGGCGCACATAAGCTCCATATGCAGCTAAAGAACTAGCGAGAAAAGTAGAAAGTTACAAACTACCAACAGAGACTCAGAGAGCACCAAGTTAATACAACAGAACAAGCAATCGCCTAAAATATTTATCAGCCAAAAGTTTGCCCAGCAAGCACAATTCAATCACCATAATTGTCTAAGGTCCAGTGATAATCAGTCAACAGAACATTGTCCAATGACACCCATACAAACGAAGATCAATGAATAACCACAAATGCACAATGGACCTCATTTCAACCATAAAAGAAGAAGAAAATAACAATCTTACTGATGAGGACGGTGACCACCAGATGAGAAGCCATCGGTTGAAGTAACATAGAGCAACCCACCCAATTTCAATGAGATAATAGCAGACCGCAAAAAAGAAGAATCACTTCCAAACGAATCAATATCAATGAAATCAAAGAAATTCTTCTGCAAATAGTAATCTGTCATCACACGGTTAGCTTCTAAATGAGTAAGCACCCATCTCTGTTCATTCGCTAAACCTTTCTTCGCCCTTGACAAGTTCTCCACAATAGTGCTTCTGTAGTTCTCATTTCCGTCGTTTGCCGCCACAAAATCCGCATCGGCTTCCTCGAGGTACCGAAGCGACCGAATTCCGCAGCCACATAGCGCGTCAAGAACACGCAAGCTCCCATTTGACTTCTTATGGAGCGCCGCCGCGAGCACACCGAGGTCACGGCCGGTGGCGCTTTCGTGGCGGTAAAAGGCGTCGCCGGTCTCAAATTGCAGACCCCTTTCAGTTTGATACTCGGATTTGAAAGTTCTGTGAGATTTTAGGTTAAAAGCGGAGATTTTAGAGTGATGAGTAAAAATGGGGTTCTGCAAAATTGGGGAAAAAGATAGGGTTTTAGGAGCGAGAGACAACATGGCGGGAAATGGATAGGTGATTGAGTAAAGGTAACCGTTTTTGGGAATTTTGTAAAAGATATTGTACACGTGTATATGATGACGTCATCATGGGACCCATATGGGTTTGATGAAAGAAATATTTAAAGACGGTATGATCTTGACACCTCAGAATCTGAGAGCCCAAGGTCCAAAGCTGTGGATAGTGGGGACCACCACTTACATTCCTGCATCAATGGTTTTGAAGGATTTTCTCCACCGTTGGGGATTGAGGATTAGGGTTTTAAGTTTTGAGAAAATTTTCTGCTTCACTAATGACGATGATGTTCTTCTATCGGTGTTTTTTTGAGCGCAGAAGCGCAGGATTCTTCTCAACGGGATTATTATTGGCTTTCATTGACGCAGAAAGGTGGGAAAAACAGAAGAGAAAAGCGAGCAAATTGTTCCGTATGTTGAGGTAAAACTTCCACTAACTTCTGACCTTCATTAAGGCAGGCGATTCAAGACGAGGAACTAATAAGTGCCGCTACGGGGCTCCGTGCAAGAAAATTTATTACCCTCCCGATTATCCGCTTTGTCATATTTTGCTAGTCTTCAATTTTGATGTCGTCATTCATTCAAATTCTAATTATATATATCCATTCTCCTTGTGAAACCTAGGGTTAAGGGCGCTTGGGCTCTCAAGCATTGCTAGCTCAAGAACTAAGCTTTTCGGAATTGCTTCTGTCCGACTGTAAGTGCGTCGCGTTTATCTATTATTCCTAGTCTGAGCCGGTACTGAATTTAAATTCGTGTAATTTCTGATATCTATGTAGTATAAGCATCAGTCATGTTTTTTTATCTTCTGTAGCTTCTGAAGCTGTAGCGAGGAGCATTTTTCACTCCTTTTATCGATTTTTCCTACGGGGACATTCCCCAATTTCACTCCTATTCATCGTTCGAGACGGGGGAAACTAACGGCTTTTCGCAAATGCACATACTCTCCATTTTAATGCCCATCGTCACTCAAACCATCTGTTTCCATTCACCAAATCATTCCTAGGGTTGAGTGGGGTGGGTTTTTATTAGCTTTGCTAGTTCAAGGACCATTTGGGAATTGTGGGCTTGGTGTCATATTTATCTAGCCTAACTGGATAAGCTGAAGAGCTGAGTTTAAATTCGTGCGAATTCTAATGTCCATGAGTTTATGCGTCACCCATGTCAGTGGTCTGCTGTAGCGTCTGAACTCTGAAGGCACAGTAAATAACATTTTTCACTTAATTTGTCCAATGGGTCGTGCTTTCTTCTTTGACCATTGGCGTACAATGTGTTCTTCACATCTTGTATTGAATGTTCAGCATACCTTTCTTAGTTCCTTAACCTTTAACATGCTGAAAGCTTTGATTTTTATGAGATATTGGTTTTACCAAGTTTAAATGAGATATCAGGTTTAACATGCTCTTCAATGGATAGATGAAACCCTCCACTAACTGATTGTCTTGGGATTTGGATGTTGTTGATTGACATCTTTCTCCCCTTCCTCTGTTCTGTTTAATTTTTTTGTTGGTTATGTGTAGTTGTATTATGTTGATCATTTTCCATGTTTAATCTTTGTCTTCAACAAGTCAGCATGTTTATCCCTAATGATTCATGATTACACTATATTCTTGAGTCTATGGATCATATTCCTTGCATTGTATAAACTATGGGTCCTTATTCTATTATGTGCTGTCTTGCTAGGGAAGAAGGTTTCACTTTGTTATAACGTAAGACAGAAAGATCTTTTCAACTAGCTAATACGTCATGGTCGACATCTTTCTGCCCTTGTTCTGTTTTATTAATTTTTTTTGTGAGTTACGTCCTATTTGTCGTATCCTGTCGCTCCTTTTCGTGATAAGTGTCTTTGCATTGAATGAGCTAACATGTGTTGACACCTAATCATTCACGGCTATACCATGCAATTGAGTCTGCCACATATAGTAAATGCCCTTATTCTTTTGTGTTTTGCCTTGTTGGGAATGATAAATCATTTTATTATAACGTAAAATAAAAGGAATTTCTCAATTAGACTTACGCTGTAACTGTCATCTTTTTCCCCTTGTTCTGTTTTATTTATTTTTTTGTTAGTTGTTGTATTTTTTGCATTCTATCACTCCTTTCAATGCATAAGTTTCTTTGCTTTGAATGTGTCAACCTAATCATTCATGGTTACTTCATTAATGCCACCTTTACATTGGACATAATTGTTCATTTGTATTTTCCTCCCCACTTGTATGCGTGTGTGTTTTCTCTCTAAATCACATATTGAGTTCATGAAACTAACAGATTCTTTGTGCGTAACAATTACTAAATTCTCATGGAGCGCAGTTGCAGTGGTCAAGCATCTTATTCTTTTTGGATGTATGCAAATTACTAACTTGTCACTGCTTAATCACAATGTCTTCTAATCTCTATTTATATTTCAATAAGAATGAATTTGTAGTAATATCTCATTTCTACCACAACCCCAATTGTAGTTTTGGAAACTTTGTTTCTGCTTTCCTATATACTGTTTTATTTGTAAAATATCTCTACTATTAGTCTCTTGTAGTGTTTGACATGCAGTAGATGCATCACCACTCAGACATCTTGTTTTGGTGTTAGGATTTTTTTGCAGGATTTTTAAGTTCCAGTATCTGCAGCTATGGCAAATCAAGGAAATGCATCACCTTCATCCTCTTCATCTTCTTCATCTTCTTCTGCCTCATCCATCCTACAACTATTGTCAATTGATGAGGAAATCTGGCAGATGGCTGAAGAAAGGACCCAAGAGATACTATATACTATTCAACCCAATGTAGTTTCTGAGCTGAACCGGGAGGGGGTTACTGATTTTGTTCAGAGTCTGATTAGAGGTTACTATGGAGCGGAGGTTCGAATTCTTAATCCATTTGTATTTGTAACAACTTACTATATATTGTTGGATTAGATTTTTCCATTTTTGGTATTTCTTTCTTTTGATTACACGTCCATCTTGTTCTTATATCTGTTGGGCGTTTTCCTACCCTGTAGGATGTTTTCCTAACAGTTGCGGCTTTAAAGGATTTAGATGTATTGAATTCATTTTAATGTTCCGTGATTTTTGTTGAAGAATATGTTTGAAATTTCTTGCCCTTTCTGTTTCTTTCTATCACTCTTTCCTTTTTTTCCGCAGCTAGGTTCTGATATATTTCATCCCGCATATACAGGTCTTTTCATTTGGTTCAGTCCCACTAAAAACCTATCTCCCTGATGGGGATATTGACTTGACTACTCTCTGTCAAGAGAACGAAGAAGAGGATCTGGCCCAAGCAGTATGCAATATACTTGAAAGTGGAGAGGACCCTGAATACGAAGTAAAAGACGTACAATATATACGCGCTCAGGTTTAAAGTCAAATTTTAAAACTCAAATATTATTATTTGAATTTCTTTATAAGGTCACCTCTCTTTCATTTTTGATATTGTATTTTTTTTTTGGCTTGTGTGGTTTGTTATTGATCTGAGGATCAAATGTTACTTCGTTTCCAGTTGAATAGTAATCAGAGAGAATTCTTGTCTCTATCTAGACTCTAAAACCTTTTGACTAGTTACCATAGGTTATGCTAATGCTAGTTTAAATGGATAACCAGTAGAAGTGATTAACAACACATAGAAATATTTAAAAGCCAATGTGTCTCCCTTGTCATAATTTCTTCTCTATTTTTTTTAATATCTAAATTCTTCGCCTTCTTATTTCTCTGAGTCAAAAAATAACTCTCATCTTTATCACACTTCACATTTTTGTTTTTGGGCTACGGCCTCCAGGTTCCAGTCGTCAAATGCACAGTGAAAAGTATAGCTGTTGATATCTCTTTCAATCAGATTGCCGGACTGTGTACTCTTTGTTTCCTGGAGCAGGTATAATCAGTAATAAAATTTCGCAACACTTGTTTTGTGATGTGAGTTGTAATTTTCCATATTATCTGTTGCTTAGTCTATATGTTTGAATTTGACTCATTTATTAGTGGTATATAAGCCTTAAATGTCCTGTGATGTTGGAACTTGAAGATGCAGGGGACCTTTTCTGTAGTCTTTCCAATAAGAAAGTTTATACAATCAGAATATACCTTTATAACAAACTTATGCATATTTTTTATCTTTTACAGCTTGCCTTTTGCAGTGTTTGGGACCCATTTTCTTGTTATATTGGTTTTGCTTTCCATCCCTTTCTCTAGTTCGTATTGCTGCTTTGGTTTCTGTTGAATCCTGAATATAACACTACAATAAATTTGTTGGTTTTCATTTTCCTGGGTGGTTTTGAAAGTTTGAAGTCACCTCAATATTTGTATTTTTAGCCAATTTTGTCACTTGTCCCATGCCTTGGCTTTATCAGTAATGATTTTTTTATCCCTCTCTGCTGACATATTATTTTCAGATTTAATCCTTTTTTAAAATTTTGGAATATCAGGAGGGATATCAAGATCACATCACACAAAGCTAATGCTTCCTTTTTGTCATTCAAAAAACTCAGGTTGATGAACTTATTGGGAAGAACCATCTTTTCAAACGTAGTATTATCTTAGTCAAAACCTGGTGCTACTATGAGAGCAGAATTCTTGGTGCACATCATGGCCTGATATCAACATATGCAGTGGAGACATTAGTCTTGTATATTATGAATCTTTTTCATTCATCTTTGCATGGTCCTCTAGAGGTGAGAATTTCTTAAATTTTCTAAGCTGTATTTTTCTAATATGCTTCCAAGTTTTTCATCATGTTTCATCTACTAAAAAAACTATCAAACTGTTATTACTAGCAGGTCTTGTATAGGTTTCTGGACTACTATAGCACATTTGATTGGGACAGCTATTGTCTCAGTATAAATGGTCCGGTAGCCATATCTTCCCTTCCAGAAATTGTTGGTAAGTGTTACTTGATTGCAATTTGCTTGTGTTTGGAAGTAGCCTGATTTCATGGGATTACTTATTTATAATTCAGTGCCTGATAAGCCTATCTCCTTTGTCTGTTGCAGAGACTCCAGACTGTGAATGGGATGAACTGTTGCTTAGTAAGGAGTTTCTGCAAAATTGCAGGGATATATTCTCTGTTCAAGCAAGGTCATGTGAAACTGTGGCTCAGGAATTTCCTGTCAAGCACTTGAACATTCTAGATCCTCTAAGAAGCAACAATAATCTAGGGCGTAGTGTCAGCAGAGGTAATTTTATATACTAAAGAAGGAATTAATTACAGTTGTTGACTCAGTTGAAAAATGTTACTATTAGAAAATAAGTTCATCTCAATATGAACTTTTATTACATACACTTAATGAGTCTTCCTATAAATTTTTTTTTCTTTTGACTTATGAAGCACAGACACACACACGAGACTGACATGGACACGGACATACAAACACGTCAAGTTCTTAACACTACATGACATGCATTTATATACAGATTTGATGACATGCATTTATATACAGATTTGATTCTAACAGTAGACAAAAATTGGAGACAATTAAAGATCCATAAATTTTGATGAAAAATTTTAAAATTACAATAACCATTCATGACATATGACATATGTGTCATTGTTTTATATTTTTTTTACCGTGTCAAAATCACAAAAAAATGATTTTATATTCTGACACTTATGGACATGTGTCTTATGGCTGTCATGTCCATGTCACTGACACTCAAAATGAAGTGTTCGTGCGTCATAACTTTTGACATATTTACATTGGTTTTGATTGTTTGTGACTCTGATTATTTCCAATGTGCAAAATTTACCTTTTGAGTGTAAAAGCCATTCCACTTAATTGCTAGTTATTTCCTCGGTTCCTGCAGGAAACTTCCATCGGATCAGATGTGCACTTTCATTTGGTGCTCGAAAGCTTAAGGAGGTACTTTCCCTTCCAGGAGAATGCATGGGCAGCGCTCTTGAGAGGTTTTTCACCAATACTCTAGAAAGAAATGGAAAAGGACAAAGAGCTGATGTTCAAGTTCCTGTTCCTGCATTTGGAACTGGAAGGTTTGAAGAGTCTGTCCTCAATGGAGACTTTGACAGATACTATGGTGGTCTACAATATAGTCAGATGTATCATAATTATTGCTTGCCGCTAGCTTCCCATCAAATTTTTCCATCATCACCTTCTCAGGTTGATGTCAATGCATTGTCAACCCAACAGAATTGGAGTATGATCTACCAAATGGGTACTGATTTATACGTCCCAATACAGACATACTACCTTCCAAATGCTCCACAACAATTTGAAGCAACTTACAGTGTTGAAGAGCAGGTGAAGTCACGAGGAACAGGGACATACATACCTGACATGGTATTTTGTTTTTTGTATTATTTCTTTGCTTTTCTTAATATCATGGTAACTGGCTATATCATCCAATAAATGGTTGGATCTTGCAGACTTATAATTCCTACTGGGATATGTATCCAAGGGTGACCAGGCCAAGAAGATCTGTTTCTGTGAATTGTGATGCATCGCAAATATCACTTCAGAAGAAGGAACTAGAGGAGATCCCTTCTGGAACAGAAACCAATGGTGGTTCGAGGCCCATTGACATCAAAAGAGGAGAATTACCTCTTCGTTCAGACTTTGAAAAGAGCAGCCCCCAATCAGAAACTCAAGACTCTCTTCATTTTACTCCTGAATCTGAAGAGGCCATAAGTTCCCCTTCCCCCCTGCTGGATATCAAGTTCGGAACATACAGGCCTGCACAACCACTGACTAACCTGCTTTTGCCTGCAAAAGATGATAAGCCAGATTCAGGTGTTTCTACAACTCTGGGCAGTTTGCTAGGTGTCCCTGGGATGAAAAAGGAGAAAAAAGAGAAATCTTCTGAGGAGAAGATGAATTGACTGTGAGGCTCTGACCTATAATCATAATCATTTTGTAGAATATCTAGTGTAACATCCGACAACTGCGAGATCTAATGTGCTGCTGCTTTGTAACTGCATATACCGTCTTCCAACCCAACCATGCTAGAATTGAGAGATGCTAGAGTAGTAGTTAGCAGTTAGTAGTAGTAGTAGTAGTAGTAGTAGTAGACTAGTAGTAGTAGTAATAGACTTGAGGCACCATCATGAGGCTCTTAAACTCCTTCCGTTGGGATTGTTCTGATAACTTCGTTTTATTTATACCCTTTTCCTGTGGGGTGGAAGAAGTCTTAGTTTTATTTATACCCCTTTCCCCTAGAACCGTTATCCAACTCTTTTCTTCAGAGTCCAGAGAAACTTGTACATGAAGTATGCTTATGAAATATAATTACCTGTGATATATTGGTTACCATCTTGTATGAGTTGCATCTTGCGATGGCTTTTGGTTCATTCTGGTATCCCCTTTGCAGGTTACTACTAGATCAATGGCCTGGAAGGGCTAATTGGCTTTTGGCTATTTGATTAGGGCCTAAGTGATTTACACTTTCCTGCTACTTCATTAATCAGTACTGCCCCTCTAGCTCAATTCAAAACAGCTGCATAAGTTAGGAATGGTGTTCAAATCGTGCTGTTGGATAAACTCAGTTTTGCTTTATGCATATTTCGATCCTATCACATTCATGTCTAGTTCGAGGCTTCGTATATAATCAAGCTGAACTAGAACGTTCACTAGTCAAATTAATAATTTTTGTATATTTATTCTTTGGATATGTAATTTATCCAAGAGATATCTAGATTACAACTCTTTGTTTTGACAGATTATGCCCCTCCTTTTGGAAATTAAGGGTACGTTTGGTACACGAATTATTTTTTCATTCCCGGGAATCACGTTCCCAGGAAGGTGATTCCCAGGAATGAGATTCCCCGGATTATAAAAATGTATGTTTGGATGAGTTAAAATAATCCTAGGGTTATTTTGCAATATTCCCAGGAATGTTACAATCTTGTGTTTGATTCAACTTTGATATTCCTGGGAATGTTTAATACTTTTACAAATATGCCCTTGACTTTTTATTATCAACTACTAATTTATCAAATGTAGAAATTCTTTAAAACAATTCATGAGAAAAATACTATATCATAAAGAAATAATTATATCATAATTAAAATTTTTAAATAACAGATTCATGAGAAAAATACTATTTCATAACACAATGTCCGTAATTCTCAACATAATAAAATTGTCTAAAAAAATCTCACTCAAAAAACGTAACTGAAATAATTCTCAAAATAACATGAAAATAAAAATTCATACTACTTATGAGTAACTAATAACATGACGCACAATATCTTTTTTCAACCCTGAATCCAAAGTGAAGAAATAATCAATAAGATTGTTGTCCCATGTCATGTAGAGAAAGAATTAATTAGGGAAAATTAATGAGGGGTTATAAAGTCATTTTGGATGGAAAAAATAATCTCATGTCATGGGATTAGACTAATCCCACCCCCTAGAATGGGATTAAAGTTATTTTAGAAAATTATGCTATTCCAGGGAATACAATATTCCCGGAACTAATTTTCTAATCTGGGTACCAAATGCGGGATTACTCTAATCCGGAGCTCATAATCCCGAGATTATTTTTCCAATCGGTGTACCAAACGCCAAAAACTTGCTATACCTTTTTCTGCTCCAAAATTATGAACTATACTTGAATGAAATATTCTAAAATAATTAGTATTATATACAACATTTAACTGATATAAATTGGTTTCTCGAAGTTACGAAGTTGTAACTAAATTTATAGTTTTTAACACTTAACAATAAAATTGTTAAGTTGGAACGTTATAGTTTAATGTTTTTAAATCAAAAAATGGTTGAACATATAATTTATGTCTATTTATTATAAAGTATAAAATACAAATTAAAAACCAAAATAACTGTCTTCCAGCTAGAATTAATTTATTTGGTTAATGGTAGTATGACCATTGCGTTATTATTTGAATCGACAGCCCATAACATGTTTTTGAGGATACCAACAACAGCATATACAAAGATTGACCCACCGAAAAACACATGTAAAGAACCATTTGTACAGTAAAAGTATTGATCCAGAACGAGCAAGACATTCTTCTCCTTCAATAGCATCCATCTATTTCCATAAACACGTGTCTGCAAGTCACTTCATTGACAGCCCCTGGGTGGGTGCAGAATGAGAATCTATTCTTCAGAGTGAGAAACGGTCAAAGGGTTGAAAATGTACAAATGACAATCATGAGCATCAACTCGAGCACTGAATGATGATACTGCATCTTGAGCTGTTATTTTGTGCTGCAAGGAAGAAGAGATGCACCATAAAACCATTCAAGTTAGCAACTTCTTATATGGGAACTTTATCAATTGTATGGTAGTCTTGCTAGTCAAATCTCAATTTATCAACTACTGCAATTCGGATTGATCCTCTTCTTAAAATGTTTTATGGTGCGTTGAAGCTAATATCAAAATGCTCAAAAACGGAAGGAAAATAAGCATGGAGATGAAAGGATGCATGGCTTTCAGATTTTACCAGATATTAGCAATAATAAAAACAATTATACAGTGATTAGTTTCTTCAAATGAATAGTGAAAGCATCACAAGAAAATACATGAATAATTAGAAGCACCTCAAGGAGGCACAGGACTCAATAAGATGATGGTATAGCCTTGCTTACCTGCCACAAATCTCTTACAGAAACATGAATTCCAGATTCCAGCCCAAGTGCTTCCCATGCAACTGTAATAGTTGCAACTTGTGAGCAACGATTCCAGAGAGCAACAACTAGTCGATTTCCAGACAAAGGGCCTGCCCAAACCTGTAAGGAACTCCAATTAAAGACCAAGTATAGCATATACTAGCTTTTTGACTCCATACTCAATCATCATACTTCACATTAAATATCATATTGGCTACAGATGATTTGTCTTACTAATGTATTACAGATATTTCAAGTCAAAACATCAAAAACAAAAGAATACATCACAGTAGTCTTCTAGTTCTTGATCCTTTCTGATGGACCCACTACAAATAATATAGTTAAGACATAAAAAGAGGTGGAAAGGAAATAGAGAGAGTCTACTATGAGCTCCGTGAGTGTTTTGTGCTGTAATCGACCTATTCTCTATTAGAGACTGGGATTATTATAGGTTTTGGTGATTAATGCAGCAGGGGTTTCTATCACTTTCATTTTCAAGATACATCTGAGAACTGGTTAGAGTTTCATTGACAAGTAAACTGAAATCCCTATTAATCAACCTCAAGGATCAAGATTGACGGGGAATCCTGGATAAAATACCAGGCTTCATCATATTAATACACTAAGAAGTGGTGCAGAAGAGATGACCTGATTGCATCCATCTATTCCGGTGACTTGAACTTTCCTACCCTGTACTCCAAGTGGATCTGCATAGAGATAAGATACAGTCACCTACTTAATATTCCTTCGTTACATTAATTTAAAAGAAACTTTTAATAAATAATTATAAATTTCAAAACAAAAACCAACAACATAACCAACAAAAATGATTAAGAAGCATTACACATAAATGTGATAACTCAGCAAAGGGAAGGAGTTACTCTTACCTTGGTTTATGTCAATAACTTCTTTATTGCTCAAAATCTCGAATGTTTCGGCAGTCATATTTCTTACATCGCAACCAATCAAAAGAGGAGCCTGCACACACAAAATCACGATTTTACCTTCTGAACGACAAAGTTATACTATTGGGGTCCTGTGTTGTGATCTTTGTGAGCTTGTCTTCATGGTTTATTTACAAAAAAATTATGGCCATAAATAACAAAGGTGAAGACGAAGCATTACCTTCATGTCTCAGATGAACTAATCTACAAATTCAGGCTGGGTAGATTATTAAAAACAAGTTTGGTAAAAAAAATTATTAAAAATAAGTAAATAAAAAGGTATCCAGCGTTTAAAACTAGCACCATTCTTCCTATGACAGGATTGCTAGCTAATTAGCTGGCACCGTATAGTGAAGTGGGTAACAATATATGACAATGAGAGGACAAGAAATACTGTTTGGTACTTTATACCAGTCCACGTAAAAGCCAGAGGAAACGAAAAGGAGTAAAGTAAAAGGAAATAGGACTTGAACCTTCATTAATGCCCAGATGCTGAAGTGAGCACGGTATTCCTGGAAAGTCATGCCACCATTGCCAACTTCAAGCATATCAGGGTCTGCCAAGGATTGGCAGCGCACATAATAAGTAAGAATGCTTCTGGTCTGATCTAAATGCTCAAATAAAATACCAGAAAAACAAAACTTCAGTTTTACCATTCCATCCTCCAGGACCAGCATATTCTGCCCACTTGTTATTAAGATCAGCAATAGTTGTCATGCTAAATAAGCAGAACACTTATCAGTATACAAAACCTTGCAGAGAAATTTTAAATGTCTGGTTTTCTATGGTTTGAACCAGCATTGTAACAGTTTATATATTAAAGGCACAGGCATAAAACTACAGATTGAGATGACACAGAAGAATTAGATGGCGAATTCTCTTTATGCAAGAATAACAAAGTAAAATTTACTTTTCTATAAAATATATAAACGCTTTTAATGAGAAGGCATCAGACACTTCATACTGGCCAACCCTAAACCAAGATTCCGCATAGAAAAGGTCATGTCAACTCTCTGATAATTACATTTCTATCCCTATGATTCTATACATTTTTTTATTACATATACTCACCCTAATCATTATTTGTATCATTCTGCATTTGTTATAAGATCATTTTCGTTCTAGAATCTATAATAAGATAACACTGTCTTGAAATATACATGAGTTTGCAACTTATTTCAAAAACCTTTAGAGGAAGAACATACAGAGACAAGTGAACACCATACAGCCTAAATAATTAAAATAAAATGTAAGAAAATGAAAAATTTTAAGAGATTCCCAAAATAAATGTAGAATTCCCAGTAATTCCAATTTCACACATATTTTCCAGGTGTAATTCATTTTCATACCACCAGATCACCATTTGATAGAAAACAATCTCAAGAAGCAAAATTCCATGACAGCAACCAGATAGGACTGATTTAACAACCCACCCCGCTCCTCAAAAAATTAAAAAAAAAAAATTAAACTTTCATCAGGTTAAATTAAATTATTTAAACTTCTTATTTCTTAATTATCTTTAAGCAAACTGAAATTCTTATGTAACTGACATTTACATAATGTCTACTACATCACCTATTAAGTCAAAGTCTAAAATTTTCACCTTGCCCATGTATCATTGATGTCATCAGTTGTGCGCCAACTGTTCCCAACCTTGCCTGCCCACAAGGCAGGGTCGTCAACGCCCCTGTAGAACACAAAAGTGATGCATGAAAATTCTTGTCAAGCTAATAAATATGAAACAACAGGGCAAGCAAAGCTGAATACCATTCACAGAGTGAATAGAAAATTGTACGTCCAGATGCGTTGAGAGCATCACGCATTGGTGGGTATCTGGAATACATAGTAAACATTGTATTGGTTAACATCCACTAGGCATTGCCACATCAGCAACTACTGACTCTGATAAGATACCGTTTTTTTGGAGGGATTCCCAGATTGAAGCAGTTGTCATACTTCAAATAATCTACACCCTGGCAAAAGAATGAACAGAAAAAATTAAAGGTGTAATGATGGAAAATTATAACCTGAACCAGTCCTATTTCACTAATGATGCAAATGAAATTTTTAGTTACAAAAAGCTCCTTGCAATATTTGTTCAATACGAGTCTATCTTAGTAGCTTGAAACATCCAGTAACATATTTGAAGGAATGCTATTTACATAATCTAGTTAAGACCGTAAAGTGGTTACAACAACTTTTTTCAGGAATGTTAGTGTTTTCTTTATAAATACATGTATGTATAGGAAGAACTATCTTTGGATTTTAAGTTTCCCTGTTCGCAATCATGACACCTAAAGCTGATGTGGTCCAAATTTGGGGTTCATGATGGTCCTGATCAGAACTTCGAATCCAACTGTTGTTTTGTTT
>QANZ01016893.1:116731-137661 GCA_003254925.1 Chamaecrista fasciculata
GGGGGGGTTACCATTACATGTTACATGTAAAACTATCAGTTGTAGTTTGCTAATCGCTATTATAAAATGAGATCATGGCAACTAACCCAAGAAGCAAATGTGTCTGCATCGTCAACTTCATGGAAAAGTGATCCAGGACGTACTTGACATGTGAAAGCCCTGATAAACAAGTATACAATTATTCAAAGCATAACATATTTATGGTCATTCTTTTTTCTTCTTTTTTTTTTTCTAAAATGGATTTTTCAAAGATCTGGCTTAATTTTGCAATATCATCTCCATCCTACCCGGCATCAGAATATATACCAAGCTTGAGCCCCTTTTTATGTATATAATCTGCAAGAGCTTTGATTCCTGATGGAAAAGTCTTACGATCAGGGACCAGTTGACCCTGCGTAACAATCCAAACAAGATAAGAAAATGCAAATGTTTACAGAGAAGATCACTTCAAAGCCACAGAACCATTCATTCACATAGAAAATGAACATTGTGTGTATACATGCTTTAACCAACTGAAACTACTGCAGCAGGACAACTAAATTGTAAATTATCACTTTAAGATTGAAAAATAAATAAATAGCCATTTACTCCATTTTAATAGTTACACTTATATCAATTTTAAGCTTTGCCACATTATCAAATCTCATTAAATGCCAAATGAAACAAATTTTTTACATCCAATAGAAAGATGAATATCATATGGTAAAAAGAATGGTGGTGGCCCAAAAAGGTTGTTCAGGCTGATTCAATGATACTTCGAAAGGTACATGATTCAGCTGACCTTTAAATTTCTTGTTGCGGAAGACCAGCAATCATCTGCAATTAAAAATGTTATATAAGATCAACATTGACAGACGACCGTTAAAAGATTCATTTTGAAGATGCAAGAATAGTACCTATGTTGACGTATACATAACCTAAATCAGCCAAACCCGTTGATATGAGTGCATCAGCTGGATGGACCAAAGACATATATCCGTAAGGTTAGACATAAACTAGTGAGGGAAACAACAAAAATATCAAGCACCATCTTACTCAACAATTCCACTAAACTATTTAATGAAAAGATGGCATTGGCTAGAATGGGGATTTATTTGCAGTGTCTCTAGATTTTTCAATAAAATAATGTTAAAAGTAAATAAGCACCGCCTAATTCAATCATGCCATTGGAAATTGTAAGAAACTCCCACTGGAAACATTCTCACTGAGTATGTGAATCTATATATTTATAGATTAATTGAACAGTCCAAGAGACAGTGGAGGGTAAAAGGGAAAGAAGCAGCCATTGTTGTCTTTTACATTCTTCAGCAGCTCAGTAGATGTGTCTTCCTTGTCAGTCACTACGACCCCTCACTTATATATAAATTCATCAAGGAAATTGAAATGATGAACCTATAAGTTGTAGTATAGAAGCAAAGAAGACAATACCTGTTTCTCTAATGACTGTTTCATTAATACTGCAGGCAAAGAAGTTCCAGCTATTCCATCTACAGAAGAATGAAATATGAACCATAAGCCATCGTAATGAAAGAATCTCTCCAACCAAAAAAAATATATATATGTATTACAAGAAACATCAAAATTAAGGCCACAAGACATTTGTCCAAATAAATAGAATGCCATAGGACATGCATCAGTCCCAAGCCTCAAGCAGCAAATCCCTAGTCATATACGACAATCAAGAGTCAACACCTCCGGGAGCCAAATGGAAAATCCCATTGACTGAAAAGTCTCCAAATAACAGAGGAAATGTGGTAAATACTGAAATAAGAAGATAAGACGGGAAAATTAATGATCATTGTCACTCCAAGTATCCTTGGTATAGAAGTAATTTTTCTCAATAATAGTCCAGACGCATAGACCATGTCTGTGCATGTGGATCTTCGTTAATTGGTGATTGCAACATTGAAAAAGACACAGGGAATTAGGAAACCCAGATAATCTAGAAAAAAAAAAAAAACTTAAGGCTGACACAGAAAACACGAGCAATTAGGGAAAGAGGTCAATGAGTAAGAAACGAACCCCATCTGAGGCGTTAAAGCCAAGCCGTTATTAAGCTGAAGCATACCATACTTGGAAGTGTCGTAAAGAGTGTGAAAGTTGGATCTGAAAATAGACTTCTCGTAGCTCTGCAAGAGTGTCGCAGAAATTGAAACACAGGAAGCACAAAAGAAGAGAATAACCAAATGCAGACAAACACAATTGCTCTGTTTCTGCTTCGCCATGGAGGAAGCTCGCCTAGCTTCCACTCTTCTTGCAAACGTTGAAATGAAGGAGTGATAGGAGAATATACTAAATTTATACTGACAAACGTGTTTAAGAGCGAAACAAATTTATAATATCCGTATCTTTTNCATCCTAAAAGAAAGCATATCAGATTTAAGAGATTCAACACCCATTTACAAATTTCCTCAAAATGCAACTAACAATTTCTTACCTTGAAATTTTTGCACCTCCAGAATCGTCTACCAGGTTATCAGCTGTCTTAGAAGTTAATATTACAGCTCTCTCACCACAGTAGCACAGCGTGCCTCTTCTCATGGTAGATGAATGAGATTGCGAAGACATCGACATTTCCACAGCTCATATTAGCGAAATGCAACTAGAGATAGCGGAAATTTTGCACGCACAATGACGAAGAGAGACGAAGCGACAAGAAGAGCGGGGAACGATGCTCAGGTCTCGCGAACCCTAACTCTCTCGCCAAGAACAAGGAGGAACGAAGCTCACTCTCACGAACCCTAAATCTCTCATCAAGAACAGGGAGGAACAAGGGAGGAATGGAGGTAGCTTTCACAAAGGAACCCTAAATCGCACAATGGAGGGAAATTGAAGCTAACTTCAACAGATGAAGCTTAATTTAACGAATTTAGGGCCCAGATGTTATTTAATAATGCTGAGTTGGATCTCTCTCTCTTCCACATCAGATTTTATGCCAACAAAGAGAGAGAAAAAATGTGCCACGTCACTTTTAACAGAGTTTTTGGATGGAAAATGTTAGAGGGACCAACTTTTTCAAGTTTTGCATAACTGGGGGACCAATATGGAACAAAAAATAAATGGGGGACCTATTTGGAACAAGGAGCATAACTGGGGGACCAAAATAGGACTTTGGCCTTAATACAAATATAAAAAAGAGAACTAGACAGAATAGTAATTTTACATACCCCCATTTATTACACTTATAATTTTCTCTCTCTATCTATCATTTTTCATAATTTTTTTATCTTTTCCACTCACACATTTTTTCTCTTTCTCTCTCTCTCTCTCACACACACATACACCTCTCTCTCTCTCTCTCTCTCTTTCACACACCCCACACACACTCTTATTTATATATATATATAGAATTTATATTAATTTAATTAAACAAAAAATTTATAATATTATTATTTTTTTAGTTGCAATATTTCTCATTCTTCAATCATGCNAAAAGTAAAAAAAAACAAAAAAAAATTGGGGGTACCCCGGGCCGGGCCGGGTCTAGACTAGTGTTCTTGAGCGTTCTTGAGTTTTTTTGCTTGGTGAAGTCTTTGATTCATGATTTTCTTTGGAGAAGTTGGTTTATGTTTGATTCTTCAAAAGTTGTTTTGATTTTTGACTGTGCATTTGTTCATGTTTTTACAGCTAGTCTTCTTTGTGCGACTCTACTTTTCGGGCGGCCATAGCATTGCAATTTTTGCTGCTCTTTTGCGCGATTGGGCGGCCACACTTAGCTCAGGCGACCATCAGGTGAGGTGGCTTCCTCGTCTTTGTCTTTATGGATTCTACTTCTTCTATAGTCGATGAGGGGGGGTATCTTGTTGATCGTTCTCGGCCCATCGCCATTAGGATTCCTCCCCATCCATGTTATCCCGAGGAGGGTGGGACTTTTTATTCGGGGGATTTCAGGGGTCTTTGTAGGGAGTTGGGTTCTGGATACCGGGTTGGGCCACAATCGGCTCCCATGCCCTCCGGTTTTGGTCCGTCCGTGGAGGGTGTGCGTCAGAGCGGCTTCTTGGGGTCGCCTCCAACGGATGTGCCTGGTTCCCGCGAGCCGCAATTTGGGTTGGGCGACCATGCCTGTGGGTACGCTCCTAACCCTGTTTCGACTTGGGGGGATTTTTTGGGAGGGGTAGTTGTGAGCATTGGGGGTGGTGAGGTCTTGTTCCATGAGAAAAAGAGTCAGTTTCTTGAGATTGGGCATCCTATGGCTAATGAGCCTCTGACTCGTGACTTGAAAGACAAGGTTTCCGCTAAGTTTTTTAAAAAAATTCGAGCTAAGTATCCGGGTGTCATCAATATTGATGTGAAGGCGTCCATTCTTGCTTGTCGTAGTGTTTGGATTGATCCCGCCGTTATCAACGAGTTCAATAGCCACATTTCTCCTATTGTTGGCGACCTTTGCCAGGCTGTTCCCTGGGGGGAGACCAACCCAAGAGTGCAGCATAGCGATCCTTATGGATTTCTTTTTTATGGGTGGCTTTTTTCCGTTTGAAACCTTAGCATCCCCTTTCCTCGTTGGGTGATGGATGTTCTTACTATTATGAACGTGTGCCCTGTCCAGCTTGGATGCAATGGCTGGTGGCAGGTGTTGGCGTTTGGCCAAAAATGTGAGGTGGAGGGTGTTGAGCCTACTGCTGCTCTATTCTTTTACTTTTACCGAGTTGAGTGTCAGAACAAAGGGTATGCGTCGGTAATTCGTCGGATTAATCGTCCCAAGATCATGTCAAGCTGTCACAACCGTCCCAAGAATTGGGCAGACAAGTTTTTTCTTATTCACCCCCTTCCAGGGGTTCATCCCTGGTGGATTGGAGAAGATGGACGCCCCCTCTTCAGGACAAATTGGGGGGAGCCTCGAGTCAGAGAAACTTACGTTTGCGATTGGGCGAATCTTAATAGGGTTCAGAGGCTAGTCGCCTTGAAATTGGTTATTAGTGGGATTTTTGAACCAGTCGGCCTCGACCCCCCCTTTTTCCGCTCCTCGTAAAGCTACTTGTATGTTCCTTACTTGTGTTCTTTGTTTGGCTTCTTGTTTATGCTTTGTGTATTTCTTTTGTGACACATTCTTCTTTTTTCTTTTGTAGGCAAAATGTTCCAGAGTATGGGTGGTGGGGTGGCATGAGGCGTGCTGTTGCTCACCCTGATTCCGAAGAGGTTGGCGCCCCTGAACTGGCGCGTTGCTCACTGCCTCCTCATGAGGTGCCTATGTCGGAGGCTTCTATCGACCCTCCACAGGTGAACGCGCGGGGCAAAGGACGAGCTCGAGCGAAAAAGCGGCCCAAAAGGAACCGACCGGCGACGGGACCCTCTGTCCACTCGGATCCCGGTGATGTGACCTACGATCCCTTCGCTGCTATGGGGTTGACTCCTCATTTGCCTGCTTACCACACTGAGGCGATAGAGGCAATAACAAATGGGGAAGTCAATCCTTCTATGGAGGCTGCTAGAACAGCCGCTAGAGCACATATGTTTGTGCTGGAGAAATTGTTCCAGTTGGGCAAGGCGGTGGATCGCCTGGTGGGTGAGAAGAAGAACTTGTCCTCTCAGCTAGAGAGGGAAGTGGTCGAGCGCAGTATCGTTCAGCGCAGACTTGAAAACTTGCAGGAGGACTTTGATCGGTTATCCATGCAGAATTTTGAGTATGAGACGAAGGTGGCAAACCTTGAGACCGACCAGATAGCCCTAAAGAGTGAAATGGCGGAGCAGGCCCGCAAGCACAAATGGGAGAACACCCGCTTTGGCTATAGCAACTTCAAGAATGCTGTGAACCAGTTGTGTTTGATGAATCCCAACCTGGTTACTAAAGGGATTTGCCCCCAACAAGTTTTTCTTTGGAGGCAACGTGATTAGAGACTGGAATGAAGAGACCGACCCTCCAGACTCGCCGTATTCGGACATGCCAGAGGGTTATGGCACCACCGGCTATCGGTCAAAGGGGGATGCGGATTTTCCCTATTATGAGGGGCCTTATTATCCACCTAGTTGCGATGGATCTGTGAGGACGTCGGGCCCGCCTCCCCCTGGCCTGTGATACTCATGTTTTGATAGGAGATGGCCGCCTAGGCCCTTTTATGTATTAGATTTATGTTTGTCTTGTTTGCCTCTTTTGAAGGCTTATGTTGCCATGCTTTGCATTTAGATTTCTGCATGGGTGACCACGCCTTTTCTACGTATTGAACTCTATGTAAGGATGATTATTTTTATGAAATGAACATTTTGTGTGGATGACCACACTTTGTAATGAGCACTTATGCTCTTGTTGGCTTGCTTCATTTTTTGGGACTTAGAGAATTCTCGTTTGTGGCTAGCCTCCCAAGGGGTATTGCCCACGTGGGTTGTGAGTGCCATACTCCCGGGACGGCTGGGCGTCCGGTTATTACCATTCTGGGGGCGTCCCCCCAAGCGGTAGTGATGGGCATCATGCCCGATTTTCGCCTTGGGCGTCTATGTACTCGTGAGAGCGACATTGATGAATGAGTGACCGTAGTAGTGCCTGAGCATGCATCGGGCGACTATGGTCTTATGCAAATGATGTTGATGTAAGTTGTTGCTTATAAATTTGTTCATGGATAATGTGAAAACAACCATGGGTCTTTTAATTATGAATAATGGGAAAGTCATAGACTAAGAATCTTAATAAAGTGTGGACATGATGCGAAAGCAACTAAGAGTCTTTGTTAAATAACTGGTAAATGACATAAATATGTAAATGGCATAAAAATGACTAAGAGTTTTTTCTAAACAAACAGAGTTGGGAGCCGGCTACCATCACTCGTTGTCTTCATCCTCAGGGGATGGGAAGTAGAATTTTAGCTTGGAGAAATTCCAGGAGCTCGGTAATGGGCAACCATCCATTGTTTCCAATCAATATGCGCTCCCTGGCATAGCAGCGGTGACTCTGTATGGTCCTTCCCAGTTTGGTCCCAACTTTCCGTGTCGGGGATCGACTCTGTTGTTTGCGACTTCGCGGAGGACAAGGTCGCCCACCTTGATGGTTCGTCTCTTAATATTTTTATCATGATATTTGGCGACCATCTGGTTGTAGACATGCTGCCTGATTTTCGCCATCTCGCGCCGTTCATCAAGTCCATCAAGTACTTGTAGCATGTGATCCTTGTCATTAGCATGAGGATATTGCTCAGTTCGCTGCGATGGTATCCCTATTTCGGCTGGAATGACCGCTTCGTGGCCATATGTTAGGGCAAACAGCATTTCTTTGGTTGCGGTTTGTTCTGTTGTTCTGTAAGACCAGAGTACTAATCCTAGTTCGTCTACCCATCTCCCCTTAGCTGCGTCAAGTCTTTTCTTGAGCCCTTTGAGTATTATTCTATTGGCTAGCTCCACTTGCCCGTTGGTGGCTGGGTGTTCAACCGAGGTAGTTTTGTGGTATATGTGCCAGTTCGCACAAAATTTCTTAAATTGATGGCTTATGAATTGGCGGCCATTGTCAGTTATTACGGTATGGGGGATCCCAAACCTGGTGATAATATTCTGCCAAGCGAACCTTTCCATGGCGTCGGTGGGTATGGAAGCCACCGATTCGGCTTCAACTCACTTGGTGAAGAAATCCACTGCAACTATTAAAGAACTTACGTTGGTAAGTTGTTGTTGGGAATGGACCCAGAATGTCCATTCCCTAGATGTCAAAAGGCCATGGAGCGGCCATGGTCATGAGTTCGCTGCCCTTGGTATGTATTAGATTCGCGTGTCTCTGGCAACTGCCACACTCTTTAACCAGTTTTTCTGCGTCTTTGAGCATGGTGGGCCAGAATTACCCAGCTCTCTCTGCTTTCTTTTTTATGGCGGCTGGCCCTTGGTGGCTTCCACACATTCCTTTATGTGTTTCTCTCAGCACGTAGTCTGCGTCCTCAGGTGGGATGCATTTTAGGCAAGGAGAAGAGAAACCTTTCTTGTATAGTTGGCCTCCTCGTATTCTCCATTCATTTGCTGGACCACCAAGAGGGAGTCGCTATTGACTACCAATGCTTTTGGCGCCCATCTCTGCTGACAACTTGAGGACTCCAATCAGAGCTTCATACTCTACTTGGTTATTTGTAATTGGGAAGCATATCTCGATTGATTGCTCAACGATGGAGCCATCTGGTGATTGTAGTGTAATTCCTGCGCCTCTAAGAGTTTTTGATGCTGCTCCATCTATGTTAGCCTTCCACACCCATTCTGGTGGCTCGGGGCTGGTCATCTCAGCCACGAAGTCTGCCAAGGCTTAGCCTTTGATGGCTTTCCTTGGTTCATATAGGATTTCGTATTGGCCTATTTCCATGGCCTAAGCTGACATTCTCCCCGCTACATCTGGTTGCTCGATAACTTGCCTTAGGGGTTTGTCAGTTCTCACAATTGCTTGGTACTGTTGATAGTATTGTCTTAGTTTTCTCGTTGAGTGGAGTAGTGCAAAAACTAACTTTTCTAATTGGTGGTATCGTTTTTCAGTGTTCACTAAAGTTTTACTAGTGAAGTATATTGGGCGTTGTTCATCTTGTTCATCAAGAACCAAGGCCGAGCTGATGGCGTCATTAGTGGCGCTTAAGTGGACATAAATAGGAGAATCCTTTTTTGGGATTGCTAAAGTTGGCGGCGATGCCAAGTAACTTTTTAGTGCTTTGAATGCTTGCTCGCATTCGCTTGTCCACTCAAATTTTTTGTTTGCTTTCAAAGTTCTGAAGAATGGGAGACATTTATCTGATGACCTGATTCAATCACACATTTAACTGAATAAGTACTTTATTGAATAAAATGGTTGAGGCGCGGAGGCCTATACATAATCAAAAAAATTCGAAAGACCAAGCAAAAGCGTAAAGAGTAGGTGATGGTCGCCCATGGGACGACCATACCTGGAGCCTCAGAGGCGTCCTTATTGGAGAGGCACGAAGGCCTGTACATAATTCGAAAAACAGTAAATCAACAAACTTGAAGAGCAAAAAACTGAAAAAGTAAAAGGCAGAAAGCAAGAAAGGGTGATGGTCACCCAGGTGGCGACCATGCTCCAAGCCTTAGAAGATTTCATGGTGGTGACAATCTACCTTGCCATGAACCTGTGCAAGGCAGCAATGCGACCATTGAGGCGCTAAACTTCCTTCACCGTCTTTGGTGGCTTCATCTCGAGGATGGCCTTGCATTGTTCTGGATTTTCTTCGATTCCTCTATGAGTGAGGATGAAGCCTAAAAATTTCCCACCATTGATTCTGAAAGCGCATTTGCTGGGGTTCAGCTTCATTCCATAATGCCTTAGTTGTGTAAAGATTTCTGCCAGATCTTGAAGGTGGGATGCGTCGCCCTTTGTCTTGACGACCATATCATCAACATAAACCTCCAAGTTTCGACCTATGTTGTCCTTGAAGAACATGTCCATCATCCTTTGGTAGGTCGCTCCGGCGTTTTTCAGCCCGATGGGCATGACGGTGTAGCAATAGGTGCCCATCTCAGTAATGAATGAAGTTTTGTCAGCATCCATAGGGTCCATCTTGATTTGATTGTAGCCGCTGAAGGCATCCAGGAAACTCATGGTGTGGTGACCACACGTTCCATCCACGAGTTTGTCAATGTTAGGTAGAGGGTACCTATCCTTGGGGCAAGCCTTGTTCAAGTTTGTGAAGTCTACACACATTCTCCATTTACCGTTGGACTTCTTGACCAAGACTACATTGGAAAGCCAGCTTGGGTACTTAGTCTCTCGAATGAAGCCGGAAGCTAAAAGTTTCTCTACTTCTTCCTTTATGGCGTCTTGCCTCTCTTTCCCGAATAGTCTTTTCTTTTGGATAACTCCTGGGCGACCATCAGTATTCAGGCGATGACAGATCAATGTTGGATCTATACCAGGCATATCTGCGGGCGACCATGCGAAGATATCTATCGAATTTCTTAGTAATTCGATCATGGCACGCTTCGTTTCTTCATCCAGTGTCGCGTTAATTTACACGGTTTTTTCTGTTCTGGGGATGAGTTCTACGACCTCTAAGTCACCCATCGGGGTTGGTCTTTATAGGTCAACTTCGTCACGAAAATCTTCAATTTCACATGCCAATACCTCTGCGTTTGGTTGCTCCTTCTCTTCCACAGCAGGAGGAGGTTTTTTAACGGCCCCCAGACTTAGGGCGTAACACTTCCTGGCAGCCTTCTGGTTGGCCCTCACTTGTCCTACCCCTTCTGGGGTTGGGAACTTCATCATTAAGTGGGCAGTGGAGATGACTGCTCTTGCAGCGTTCAGAGATGGTCGCCCCAGAAGCGCGTTGTACGCTAATGGGGCGTCGACCACTATAAAGGGCAAGTTTAAGCTTTTTGTTCTTTCCTTGTCCTCTCCGAGTGTCATTAGGAGACTGACCTTCCCTAGTGGGGTAATTGCATCGCCAGTGAAGCCAGTGAGATTTTCGTCGTGTGGCTGCAAGTCTGCCATGGTTAGTTTGAGACGATCAAAGAAATCCTTAAATAATATGTCAGCGGATGATCCTTGATCGACCAGTATTCTTTCCACCGTATAATCTTTTATTCGGGCAGTGATAACCATGGGGTCATCGTATTGTAGGTTGACATCCTGTAGTTCCCGATCAGTGAAGATAATTGGTTCCACCCATTCTTCTTTGTGAGGATTATGGTAGTCCAATTTGAGGACTGAACGCGAAACCCTACTTCGTTTGTGTGGGCGGCCAACAACATCTTTCTCGACTCCTCCTGAAATAACATGGATTACCCCAACTGGTGGGCTATCTTTCTGGGTTCGTCTCCCTTCCGCGTCGTCTGGTCGCGGCTTTTTTCTGTCATCGCGGCGAGGTTTATCTTGATCGTCTCTCCCCCTAGTTTTGTTATCCTTCCTAATGAACTTGGACGACATGCATCCTCTTTGGATTAGATCCTCAATGTCGTCTTTGAGTGCGATGCACTCATCGGTGGTGTGCCCCTGATCCTAGTGGTATCTGCACCACTTGGTGGTATCCACGTTCCTTCCTGGCCTTCTTGGTCGTGGTTCCTTCTTTGGCAGCAAATTAGAGTCCTTGATTTCTTCAAACACCTGCGTTTGGCTGATCGTCAGGATAGTGTATACTTGATGGCGACCGCGTTGAGGGGCTGGCGACCTTGGCCTGCCTCGGGTATGTCTCTCACCACGTTGGTAGTCTCGTCGCCTGCTGCAGTTACCTTGCCCATCCTTCTTACTGTCTCGCACTGGATCCGCAAAACGTCTCCTCTGAGTATGGTCTAAGTCTTCCTTCATGATGAACTCCTCAATTCGAGCTAGGATCTTTTGGAGGAAGATATTGGAGCTCCCTTTGAGGATTTCCTGGTTTTAATCCGGCCAGGAAGTTATGGACGGCAATCTTCTCATCCAAATCCTTGATGGTTATCAGGATTTTATTGAATCTTGCAAGGATATTCCTTAGGGACTCCCCTTTTTCTTGCCTTATGTCATTGAGTACCGCCATGGGTTGTTTGTAAACTCTGCTTGAGGCGAAGCGTTTCAAGAAGAGCTCCACCAGATCTTTGAAGGAGTGGACATATCCTGATGGGAGCTTGGCGAACCAATCTAGGGCTGGTCGCTGTAAAGTCCCTGGGAACAACTTGCATCGCTGCAAATCTCCTAAGTTTGATATATGCATGGCAGCCTTGAAACTCCTAAGGTGATCCTCTGGATCTTTCTCTCCATTGTAATGGTCTAGCTTGTAGGGCATCTTATAGTTATGATCTATTGGTGCTGCCTGTATATGAGGTGCCAGGCACCCATCTGCTGGGGATACTACCCCAGTTTGTCCGGCTGTTGGGACAGTTGCCTGCATTGGATTGTACCACCCAGTGGGTACTGTTTGTTGGGCACCCAGCGGGGGGTACAAGGGGTAGCCGCCATATCCATAATAGGGGCCTTGGGGAGCCCATCCATAGTAAGCATATTGTTGGTTTGGGGGATGCTGATTCATGACATTGGAAGGACCAGATCCTTCCACCCCTGGTAGTGCCGGAAATTGATTTGGCTTTTCCGGATTAGTGGCTTCAGTTTTTTCGTTATTCACGGGAGTACCCAGGTCTACAGCCACTGCTTTTCCTTTATCTTGGGTTGGAGGGACGTTTTTTCCAGCCAAGAAATCCTGGAATTGTTGCTGTAGAGCGGCGATATCTATTCCCACCGAAGCTTTGAAAGCTGCGAAGAAGTCCTCTTGTGCAGGAGCAGGGACTCGACTTGCGTTTGGTGGAGGAGGTCGCCTCGCTGCACTGTTCGGATCAGGGATCTCAGGAGGAATCCGGGGAGGTGGCGTGGCCGCTCCAGGGATGTTAGCAGAGTTTGGAGCGTTGGCTCCACCTGGTTGGTTGACAGAAACTCCAGGAGTAGCTTCCATCTGATTCTCGTTGAGAGATTCGTCCATGACTTTGCTGGTTCATTAATTTTACCAATTATATTAGCATAAAAAAGGCAAAACCCTAAATTTGGGTGACCATGTGCAAAGATAGGTAAAGCAAACCCTAATTCTGGGCGGCCATGTGTGATATCTAACAATTTAGTGATGAATAACACAGATAAGATGGATGTATGGATGCGAACAACGATCATATGAGTAAATCGCATACGGGTAAACGTGTGAACAAATCGAAGGCCTAAACCTAATTCATATGAGCGACAATTAAAACTGACCTAGACAACTATTTGCATGAGAGCCATGGGTGAGCATACAAAACAGGTTTAAATGATTAAACAATCAAGCGATTATGGATGCGTGGATCATGGTGGTGTGGGTTAACATACAAACAGCTATGAAATATACAGATTAATCCTAGTGGATGGGCGGCCATCCTGTAGACATGTTATTTGGATGGTGTTTTGAACAATAATCGTAAAAAATTTATGAACCCTAGTGACTTATAACGATTACATGCTTTACAACCATGAGTGGAAACATTTAAACGTACGAAAGCCATAGGCAAACTTAAACGATCATTCATTCAAATTTACAGCGGTAGAGTAAAGGTGGGAAGAAGAATTTCTTCCCCACGGACGGCGCCAGTGATGAACTAAGTTCTGGCCCGGGGGGCTTTTACCTGGTTCAGTGAGGAATTCTGATGACGATTTCCTGCAAAACAAAGAACAGCGGGGTGCTGGCCCGCGATTCTCCTCCGATGCCTAAGTCAGTAAGAGTATTTGACAGTAACCAGTCTAGACTGTGTAAAGTGTGTTACCTTTAGTGAGTCTGCCTAAGCCTTTTTATAGCGCGGGCGACCATAGGCAGGTCAGAGATTTAGGGGATTCTGTTTCCTATTGGTTATAGGAGAATCCTTTTTGAGTTGATGCAGCCGTGAAGATATCTCTTGGAGATATCTTAGGCGAATATTAACTGAATTCATATGCGCGATTGACTTACTCACCCACGTAAGATTTGATAAGCATGATGATCGTCGCGTCTTTCACGATGTGGGACATGGCCTGGAGGCCATGCCCTTAGACTTAAATTGTGGGCCATGGCCGCTGTGCCATGCCCTTAAATGTTGGGGCATGGCCTAGCGGCCATGCCCTTAAATATTGGGGCATGGCCTAGGCCATGCCCTTAATTACTGGGGTATGGCCGCTAGGCCATGCCTATGGTGGGGCATGCTTGTCCTTGCTCAGGGTATGCTTCCGTTGTTATATTATCCATCTGATTTAATGCATTTTTAACCAAACAAACCACTCATTGATCGATTTAATTAGGTTTTTGCTTCAGATCGGTTTGGTTTGGTTTGGTTTTGAACACCCCTATATATATGTATATATATAGTATAATATATATAATTATATTTATATGTGTGTGGTAGAAAGAGAGAAAAAAATTAGTAAGACATGATGGACGGAGAGAAAACATTGTAAGTTTTATAAATGCGGGTAATGAAAATTATTATTTTACCTAATAGTTTTTTTTTTATATATTTATATTAGAATATAAGTAATTAGCAATAGTTATTTAAGTAGGAGATGTTTGTAATTGAACAGTTATTGGAATGGAGGATTTACTAGAATGAATTTTTTTGGCAAAAGGAACAACCTGTAGCACTATAGTTCTAGTATCATATTGATCCTAATGGATGTTGGAGCCATATTGGCATCCCAAACAGGTCCTAAACATAACAAATAAAAATTGTCATGTATAATTGAATGTGGTCATATCTTAATTATTTCAAATTCGAATGAGACGAGCTCGTAGTTATTTATTGTTTTTTACGATTCTTTTTTTTTTTGTCTAATTAATACTGTCAACAAATAAAGTTAAATTAATCTTTGAAAGTGGCTGCACGTTTCACGGTCAATCAAGCAAATGTAACAATATCTCGAATTTGAAATTCAAATATAACAATTTTAGAGTTATGTATTACTCTTAACATTATTTTAACAAATTATTTTTTTTATTCAATCAAGTCTTTAAACATATGAAGTTAAATCAAACTAAATTTGAGACAAAAAATATAATTTCAAATTCACTTTAAGCTCCAATTTGACTTCATTAATTCATTTACTTTATATATATATATAGGTATATGAGTATCATTAAAAGAGAACATGAAAATGACTTATCTATATACTATATTATATGTGTGAATGTGCTTTTGGTTGATTAAAAATAATTAAATTAATAATTAAAAAAATGTCTATATCTATATCTATATCTATACTATATTATATGTGTGATGACGCTTTTGGTTGGTAAAAAATAATTAAATTAAAAATTTAAAAAATAAGAAATAAACATGTGGAATTTGATAATTGGCTAACTGTATAGATAATGAGAGAGAAAGTAGTAGATGAGATCTAAGAAAGTGAAAACTTATTATTTGGTCTTTTAACTTTCACACTTCTAACGATTTAGTCCTTGAATAATAGAAATATACTATTTAGTCACTAAATAACTACAAATGTCAAATCAAACGTTACATACATATTAATGGGAGAGAGAAAGTAATAAATGAGATTTAAGAAAGTGAAAACTTATTATTTAGTCTTTTAACTTTCACACTTCTAACGATTTAATCATTGAATAATAGAAATATACTATATAGTTACTAAATAACTACAAATGTCAAATCAAACGTTACATATATATTTCTGTGCCAGTTAGTATAAATAAAGTGTTTGAGCAAGTTACAAAATTGGTCTTATATATTTGAGGCAACTAGGATTGGCAATAATTATTTTTGCAAAGAAATGAGATCAATTTTAAAACTTGACCAAAATATATGAGACCAAAAGTGATATAAGAACAAATCTACAACTTTTTGCAAAGATACGTAAGCGAAAGTGCAACAAAAAGAAGTTTTTTTTTTTGATTGATAACCACAGTTTAGTACATAGTAAAGATAGAAGAACCATTTATACATACCATTAGATAACAAAAACTGAGGAACTAAAGTTAAATATGATTTACTGTGACAGCTAGGAATAAAAAAGAGCAACTAAGATGACTGAGCATGCATCTACAATCCATCTCCAAAGTCTTCAGATTGTAGTGAATATTGTTTCCTTTATGCAGAGCATTGAGAATTCCTCTTGAGTCAGAAATGAGGGTCAGCCGATCATAATAAAAAGAAGTTATAGGACCAAATCAAGATCTGAGTAAAAATTATTGGGCCAAAAGTGCACTTTGACCCTTTTTTTTTATTATTATTCGGCCTATAAATCAGTAGAGATTAGGTTAAATGGGGAAATTTTCCTTGTTTTTGGCCTGAACATTTCCTCTTCCTTGCTGCCGCTTCTATCTATCTATCTTTGTTTCTATTTCACTGTTTCGAAGTTCAGCGAACAAACTTTCCAAACGCTTGTGGATTTGTGATAGTAAGCAAAGATTCTTCTTTCGAAACGTTGGTACTTCTTCTCATTAATAGTTCCGAAACAACAGCTCTGTTTTGTTTCTTTTTTGTTTTTATGAATCTGATCTTGTTTACTTATTTGGAATATCAGACATCTTTCGCAGTTTAGAGTTCTTCTGCTGGAATGATGAATTATGACGTGTTTTTAGGAGTAATGGAAGGTTGAGGTTTTGCTCGACTGTGATTTCTTTGATTAAATAGGTGAGCATCACCATCCCTGCAATATTTGTATTAATATATATTTGAGAAATTTGAATTAAATAGAGGTGTTATGAGATTTTCTCTTGCATGTGTTAGCTAGAGGACATAAATCAAAGTTCATTTATATGCTGAATGTTCCAGGACATATATATTGAATATCTGAATCAATTTAATTTGAGTCATGCATTCAATTGATGATCATTGTGTTCAATTTGATATTCTTGTTCAGAATTTTTCAATTTATTGATTCGATCATTGGTGGATGGGAGCCTCAACCATGGAACATGACAGACAGTTCTTTTGTTCGATATTCGATCATCCGCAGTTCTTTTCTCCTTTGTTTTAGGATTCGTCAAACTTCTACTTTGACAAAAGAAATTTCTGCTGTAAATGGCAGAGGTTTAAATAGTCTTTTGGATCCATTTTTTCTAGTTCAAACCTTCTTCGCGGATACCTTAAGTTTTAGTTTATGGTCAGCCTCTGGATGATTTTGCCATGTTTTCATGCTTGAAATATTGTTTATGGGACTTGAATATTAGATTGGAATTGTGTCTTGGGCCTCGGGTATTAGTATATAAAATTTTATGATAAATAAAGTTTGACTAATTTCTTCTAGTCAAATCTTTTGGTCTCCTGTTCTGTTGTGCTTTGATAGTTAGTCTTGGGTTTAAAATCTTGTGAAATTTGAGGGTAATTACGTTCGACGTGTTCATACATGAGACTGAGTTTTTATTTTTACTTTTAACAGAGCTTGAGCCTGTTTAATTAGACTTTTATTAGGATTTTATGATGTTTACTTGGAATTACATCAGCATGTGTTCTGAAATATGTATATGGACAGAAGTCTGTACAGATTGTAGGAAAAATCCATGGGATGAATTGAGAAAGTTCTCTCTTTATTTTTGGTTCTTGGATGTTTTAAGGTTGCATTGCTCTTATGCCAAATGTTTATGGTAGTACATTAGGACATTTAAAGCATGTTTTAGGAAGGATATGTTTGTCGTCTTTGAAAAAAGCTAAATTTGAAGAGCTGATTCCTAAATTATTTTGCTCTTCCAATCCTAATCCTCAAGAGTAAGGTAAAGAGCTAGCCTTTGATGATGATGACGATGATCTTAATTGTACATTAGTAATTTTGTTAGGTGAATTCAATCACTTTTGGAAGATTAATTTAAGTTTTTAACATTTTGAGCCCATTAATATTGTAGAGTATAACTAGATGGACATAAATATTTTAGTTAGAGGATCAAATTGTTAGTACACTTGAGGTCTTAATTTCAGTTTCATACATGCCCACATTGTTGTCAAAATCGAGTTTTAACTCGTAAACTCGTAAACTTGCCGAGTTTACCCCCCAAAATCGTGTAAACTCGGACTATGGGCAAACTCGGAGCAAACTCGGGTAAACTCGCCTAAACTCGCGAGTTTAGCCCTGTTTTTTTTTTGGTTTTTGCTGGAAAAAATGGCCCATTCAGCGAAAAAAAAAAGGCCCAATGAAAAAAAAATCGGCCCACTCCAAAAAAATTACCCTAAAACCGTAATTGTCCCAATTTTTTACCCTAAAACCGAAATCGTCTTCCTCCCTGCTGCTCTGCGTCTTCCTCTGCGTCTCTGCCTTCGCCGCGTCGCGCCTCGCCTTCCTCTGCTGCTGCCGACGCCTTCCTCTCCTGCTGCCGACGCCGTCGACACCTTCAGCCCTGCTGCTGACGACGTCTCTGGCTTCAGCCTCGTTCTGTGTCAGGTGAAAGCTTTTGTTTGTGTTACTTGTCTTGAGCCAGTAATATCATATTATGAATTGCGTCTAAGAGAAGGATTGAGTCTACATTTCAGAACATAGTTAGTTTGCCTTGACAGGATTATATTCCTTTGGCGCAATTCATCCGTTTTTTGTTCTGTTTCAGGTGAAAGCTTTTGTTTTTTGTTTGAATGCTTTGTTAACTGATTTTGTGCTTTGTTTATTCCCGTGTTTGAGCTTGGAGATGGTTCTTGCATATTTCTTTAGGGTCTGTCAATTGGTGTTTTCGTCTCATTATCTTATAAATGTTTTTCCCTTCTTTTTTCTAGGCTTAATGTTTGCACTTTCACTCTTTCAGGACTGTACATTGGTCTAATAGTATTACAACATCTTGTTGCTAATTCATGTCACATTCAAATTCATGTGTGAATTGCTATCAAGTGCAGCCGTAAAATTCTGTGATTCTGTGATTCTTCAATCTCACATTCACAAACATATACTCCTTATGTATTTCGGATATCAGTGTATGAATGTGATTCTGTGAAGTATGTGTAAATGTGAATGTGCGATTGAACTTGAAGTTATATTGATCTTGAAGTATATGTTTGTGAATGTGAGATTGAACTTGAGGTTGTATTGAACTTGAAGTAGTATGTTTGTGAATGTGAGATTGAAGTTGAAGTAGTATGAATGTGAATGTATTACAAAAAAAAAATGATTTGTATTTGTTTTTCATGTGGCTTGTGGTCTGAATTAGTCAAGCTGCTCAATAGGGTGAATAATGTCTACAACTACAAGTGGGGCAAAAGGTAAAAAGGTGGTTGCTGGAAGAAAAAATTATCCTAGAAATAGGTCTGATGTTGGGTGGAAACATGGGACGGATGTTGCGGGGAATGCTAGAAAAGTGAAGTGCAATTATTGTTCCAAGATTGTTATTGGTGGAATATTCAAATTCAAGCATCATTTAGCTGGTACTAAAGAAGATACTGAACCTTGTGTTAGTGTTCCTGATGAGGTGAGGGCAGCTATGCTAAAGGTTGTTTGTCAAGCTAAAGAAAATGCAGCTAAAAAGAAAAGGATGTGGTCTACAGCTTTTGGTGATGATGAAGAAGATGAAAGTGTTGGAGGTTGCTCACAAGGAAGGAGTTCGTTAAAGAAGTCAAAAACCTGTGCTAGTGTAGTTGGAAGTGTACAATCCACCATCGATGGGTTATACAACAGAAGCAAAGTGGAAGAACTTTCTGAACAAATTTGTCGGTTTTTTTATACAAGTGCCATACCTTTCCATTGTATAAAAAATCCAGAGTTTACAAAGATGATAGACCTTGCAACAAGGTTTGGTGCTCCAGGTTATAAGCATCCTTCGTATCATGATGTTAGAGAGAAGTATTTGAAGAGGGAGGTGGAAAGAATAAAAATTTATCTTAAAGAGTTTGAGCAAGAATGGAAGGAAGTGGGTTGTTCTATCATGTCTGATGGATGGACTGATCGAAAAAGAAGATCCATTTGTAACTTTTTAGTTAACAGTCCTAATTCATTTATTCTTTGGATACCTCTAGCATTTCGAAGACAACTAATAAAGTGTTTGAAATGTTAGATAAAGTTGTTGACCAAGTTGGGGAGGAGAATGTAATACAAATAATTACAGATAATGCCGCAAATTACAAAGCTGCGGGGCTAAAATTGATGGAAAATAGACAACACTTGTATTGGACACCATGTGCTGCCCATTGTATTGATCTGATGTTGGAGGATTTGGAGAAGAAAATTAATTTGCATCAAGATACTATTGCTGTTGGAAGAAGAATCACAACCTATATCTATGGAAGAGGATTACTTTTAAACATGTTAAGAGATTTCACAAAGGGAAGAGATTTGATTAGGCCAGCTGCAACTCGATTTGCCATTGCATACTTGACATTATCTTGTCTCAATGAATTAAAAGGGCCATTGATGAGTATGTTTAGTTCTACTGAATGGAAAAATAGTAAATTCTCATCTACAAAAGAAGGAAAGCAAGTGGCTAGGAAAGTATTAGATAGTAGGTTGTGGAAAAATATTGTTTGTTGTCTGAAAGCAGCCGCCCCTCTAATTTCAGTCCTTTGTTTGGTAGACTCAGATCAAAGACCAGCTATGGGGTTCATATATGAAGAGATGAAACAAGCAAGGGAAAAGATTAAGATAAATTTCAACAATGCCAAAAAGAGGTAAACTTCTATAATTTATATTTAGATATCCAATATTAAAGTTCCAATTGTGTTTCAATTTTATATTACTAAATAGTGAACTTTTATATGATGTTATTAAATTTCCATTAATTGTTGTGTATTGTAGTTATGAACCCATACTGAAAATAGTTGATGGGAGGTGGGAAGGTCAATTACATAGGCCTTTACATGCAGCTTGATATTATCTCAACCCTCTCTTTCACTATAGTGAATCTTTTGATGATAGTGGTGACATCAAAAATGGTTTCTATGAATGTGTGAAAAGATTGGTTCCAGATAAAGAATCAAGAAGGAAGATTGATAAACAACTAGTTGACTTTCATTATTCTAAGGGCAATTTTGGTCGGGAAGGCTCAAAGGACAATATAGTTGATATGTCTCCAGCAGAGTGGTGGTATGCTTATAGAGTTGATTGTCCTGAACTTCAAAAGTTTTCTATCCGTGTTCTTAACTTGACTTGTAGCTCGTCAGGGTGTGAGCGTAATTGGAGTGCTTTTGAGAGGGTAAGAATCTCTTTATTTATCTAAATTGCTTAATTGCATCCTTTTTAAATTATATTGATTATTGAAATTAAACTAACAAAATATTCATATATTGTTTAGGTCCATACAAAGAGAAGGAATCGTTTGCATCAAGAGAAAATGAATCAATTAGTCTATGTGATGGCTAATTTAAAATTGAAAGATAAGAAACCATCTAAACCTTCTGCTTTTGCATTTGATGAGACTCCCTCTGATGATGAATGGATAACTGAAGTGTCAGATCTAGAGACCTTGTCTGATGATGAAGATGGAATGGAGGTTGACCAATCTCTTCCTATAGTTGAGCCTGTGGTTGAGCAATCTCTTCATGAGGTTGAGGGTAATGTGAATGATAATGTGCATAATGTGAGTTGTAATGATGATGCTCCTCCAGGTTTTTATTCAGATGAGATGGTTGTAGATCTAAATATTAAGAAT
>QANZ01016893.1:149320-165940 GCA_003254925.1 Chamaecrista fasciculata
CCTCCCTCCGTCCCTGCAAATGTCCATTTTACTCTCATTTTTCACCATCCATACGCTAAAACTAAAAAATCCTAAAAAAAACACTGAGATTCAAAGTGAGGATTTGAGAGTGTTTTACTGTTTGAATCATGAAAAATTAGAGGAAAATAGACATATGAGTGTTTTTACTTTGCACATGATGGTCACGTGCGACTTTGCCGTCAAAACTTAAGAGAAAAATAAATTTAGGTATCAAAGTGACAACAGTGTAAACAACAAGGTATCAAATTGTCACTTTTGAAAGATAAGGGTACTATAGTGAAATTGGTTCATAGAACAGGATTCTAAAGTGTAATTTACTCTAATATTAATGTTTAAAATAAGAATTTTAAGAGTTAAGTATTATATTTGGCTATTTGAAAATATTAAATTAATTAGTATAAAAACTGAGAAAAAATTTAAGTTAGACTATCAAAAAAAAATATAAAAAAATATATTTAAACTTTAAAATTAGATGAGAAATCACGCGTGCAACGCACGCAATGTTCACTAGTAAAAATAAAAAGTACCTCTTTAGCAACAGTTACAACTGTTGGTAGATGCAACATCAACAGTTATAATTGTCATTATCTATGGTTAAAATTCAATGTACAATCCATCTAGCAACAATTGATTCAAAATATGTATGAATCTATAACATTTCCGATCGTCCTAATCTAATGAGTAATGACATTTCTAACCATCTTTATATGACACAAGGACAATTTGGTTGGCAAATGGCGACGGTCAGAAACGTTGCTAAAGTTGACCGTTATTCCAATTGTTAAGATAATCATTTCTAGAGGGGCTCTCCGACACAAAATATATAACAATGGTTGTTAAAACCATCAATAGAAACCTAAAGATGATCAAAACCGTCCACCCATAAAACCATAGCTAAAAGCCTTTTTTTTTTGTAGCAAGTGTCTTTTAACAATTTTTCTTACAAAATTTGGTACCCTGTGGTTAGGACCGAATTCACTTTGGTACTCTGAAAGACAAAATTTGACACTTTGGTACCCTGAGGTTTGCGCCGTTAGCACTTTGGTACCCTGTGGTTATCTTCCGTCAAGATTTAACAAAAAGTGCTGACGTGGCTCAATCTTAGCCGTTGATTTCTACTACATCTTATCCATTAGTTTCTATTGTTGCTTAAATCATATTTCACTCTTCAATAAGATTTCTTTTGTGCGTTTAGGTCCTCTCCCTTTGGTAAAACAAATTAAAACACAAGAAACTAAAAGAATTGATGGAGTGAAACTAAATATTAATTATTTAATTTGTAAATTAATTCATGGGAATATTCTTCAAATTATTCAAATATACTTTCAAAATTTCATTTAAGTAGTTGTATTTGAATATGGGTAGGACTAAATTGCATTTATTTTCCAGATTTAGGACTGATATGTAATTATATCCTTTTTCTATTTTCCAAAAGTACAATTTGACCCCCAAAAAGTTTTTATAATTTTTATTTTAGTCCTAAAATATCAGGATCTAGGGACTTTTTTTGTAAATTTGGAAACTATTTGGGGGAATTATGTAATTTTTGCAAAAAATTTGTAAAGTTTATCTTCTCAGAATCGAATCACACAGTTTTGGGACTAAACTGCATTTTATTTACCAGATTTAGGACTAATCTATAATTTTATTCTTTTTCCAATATTTTTCATAATTACATTTTGACCCTAAAAATTTGTCATAATTTTCATTTTAGTCCTCAAATATTATGATCTAGGGATGTTTTTGAAAATTTTGAAACTATTTGGGGGCATTTTGTAATTTTTGCAAAAGTTCTAACAATTTTCCGTTAAATCTTGACGGAAAATAACCACAGGATACCAAAGTGCTATCGGCGCAAACCTCAGGGTACCAAAGTGTCAAATTTTGTCTTTCAGGGTACTAAAGTGAATTCGGTCCTAAGCACAGGATACCAAAGTGCATTTTACCTAATATATTATGTATTTCTTTTTTGAAGTTTCTTTAGATCGTTGATTTGCTTTTTTTCATGTTGCACGCAAACAAAAAATATAAAGCAAGAGGAAGACATACTTTCTATGCCTTTAGTTGTAATTGACAACTCTTATTTTATACTAATTTGGGTTGTTAGTTAATGTCAAAAGATGTTTTAATTACGACACATAGAGTGGCTGAAATAAGCAAATATCGACAATATTATGACTATTTTAGTATAATTGTGACTATTTTAATGTAACTAGTAAAAGGAAACAAAATAAAATTGGCCTAGGAACTTTTTTTTTCTAAAAAACAACATATATATAATATATTGGTGCTTTAAAAAGTGTCATTTAGTAGTGTTTTTGTAACCATCACTATATATTGGCGCTTGGTGTTGAGTTATTTCTTTGTAAAGCAAGTTTTAATTTATAAAACTCAAGTGTAAGTGTACACTATCGAAATAATATATTAGGCTTGAGCACCGGGTATCGTTCCACTGAGAATATATTTGTGAATTTAATCTAAGCGCAGACTAAAGTGGTTCATTTAAGATAAGCAACAGTTACCGATAAAAGATTATATTAAATAAAGTTAGAATGCAATAAATGGATACTAAACTGAACACAGAAAAACTTCTTAAAAATCAAATGTAAGAACTTCCCTAGAATTGTCTCTACTTAGCAATTTCACTTACTAACTAACTACTATGATTATGGACTTATGATAATGGCAAAACTAAACCTGAACCCTGAATTACCTATAATTATCTTTCAGTCAATTATAAGGTTATTGAATCTAATTAACTCACTTATATTTCTATGGTGAACTAACTATATCAATGTATTAAGTTCAAGTTCAATTGGGTTCCCCTAGGCTAATAGGTATATCTCTATCCTATTAACAAATTCCATTAGAAAATAGAAACTAGAGACAATCAATGCAATACCTAACTTCAATAAATCTCTTTCAAGCATAAATCAAAGCAATTCATAAAAATTCCCAAAATTAGTGGTCACATAAAGAGGGAGAAAACATAAAATTCATTAATTGAACTTTAACACCAAAATCATCCATAATCAAAGTAACCAAAGTCTAGCCTATCATACTCAAGAACATGGAAGCAACAATTATTATGAACCCTAAGAGGAAGAAAAGAGAAGAGATGAGAAAAAACCAGGAGTACAATCCCAAATCTTCACTCCAAATGCCTCCAATCCACCAAATTTGGTATTTCCAAGCAAGATTCCAAGCTTCCTCACCAATTTCAAGCTCCACTTGATTCCTAGGGTTGCTCCTCAATGTCCAATTTAGTCCCTTTTCGCGAAATGAGCCTGTTGCTAGGTCTTTTACGTTTTTTCGTAAAACGGCTCGCCCAGGCAAGCAAGCCTCATTAATCTGAGCTAGCAAGGGTTCTTAGGCAATCAAACAGAGGCCTAAATGAGCAGACTTACTCAGCATCACTAAAATCTTTGTTTTGGTTCCGAATCGCTTCACACGACGAACCGCGGACCTCCCAACTTCTTCTAGACATTCCAAGGAACGATTCAAGGTCTTGAAACATGAAAAACTCAATCAAATGAGTGCTCAAAATCATTGGCTAACTTGAACAACGTAAAGCGAAAATAAACAAAACAAATAAATAAAACCTTAAGACTAAAAACTAAACATCTACAACTAATAAAACACAAAATACTCACTTATTAAGCTTCATTAACAATTAAAACATGAATTAAAGCCTTAAAGTAATTTGAGATTAAGACTAAATATCTCTAAATTATTAGAGTTATCACTTGGCATTAAGCCGCTACAAATTGTACTCAAAATGAATTTTTTGTTATATTTAGTGGTACCTTTAAATCACCTCTAAATGTTCTTAATTGCCATTATAAATTGGCGGTTGGAAACTGCCACAAAATACCCATAATTGAACTTCTAGTTATATTTAGTGGTGCCTTTAAAATTTAAATTGTCATTAAATGTATAGTTAGTGGTGGTTTGGTGGGGCTTACCTAGAAGTTTCAAACAAATTTGGGCTCGACACTAGTTATTGAGTGTTTTGTTGGGTGCCACTAAATGGTTTTAGTGACGCTTCTAACACCACTAAAGCATAATCTAAGTCGTCAGTAAAAGTCAATTTTCTTGTATTGACCTCCTAATTAGCTTCTATAAGGTACTTTCTCAGCCTTTTAGCTTTCTTTCCCCTTTTTAACCGCACAATCTCCCTTTAAGAATTATCATGCATTGGTTCTCTACTTGAAGAGATTTCGTGACTAACTCTTGCCAACTTTGTTTACTCTGCTCTTTGGACATGTTTTATTGAAGGATTTAAGGTATAATCACTTGTTCTCTAATTTTACAAAAAATATTGAATAAATACAAGTTTATAAAAGCTTGATTTTATTAAACTTAGAAATTATACATAATAGGTTTTAACTCATTGTTCCTTTTATAGAAGAAACTTTGTCACAATCCTCGGTTCATGAATATTTAATTATTACAGACATGAACTAATCCATACCCATAAGCCTAACCGCACAACAAACTAGATGATTGTTTATCTTGGAAGTAACGCATTTATATATTTATTACACTAGATGATATGAATAAATCAACATGTAGAAAACATAAATTACCTTAAAAAAAAAGCGAGATATTCCTACCTCAATTTAAGACCACACGTATTATTATTTGTTAATAGTTTGTTTTTGTTGTAATTGTTTTTCTTTGAGGTAGCTACTCCAACAAAATCACATTTGAGTTGAATACGTGAACTAAAAACTCCTCACATCAATCAAGTAATTTGAAGTTGATTTTGTACATTGATTCATCAACTCAAATCCATTTTGTGCCCAAGTAACCAGTCCCAAGTTAAGATTATGGATCCTCTATTTCTGCAAAATACTCACAATTTTAATTAAAAATATTTGTCTAAGGTGTAATTTTGGTCCTTTATTTTTGTAGTAGATTGCAATTCAGCCTTCTTTTTTTTTTTTTTTTTGCAATTTTGACACTATATTTTTTCCCAAAAGTTTCACTCATTGGTTCTAAAGAAGACTGAATATAGTTATATCTGTCTCATTTTAAGTTTGGTTGCCATGAGTTTGGAGCTACAAATTATTCTTAAAGAGTTGTTTCTTTGCCCAATTAGGATCGTTAACAAACAAAATCAAATTGGACTATGAAATTGAGCCGCTTGTTTCATAGTCAAACAAACAAAGTTGATTATATGTTTGTCATTTTAAGTCTGATTGTGACGAGTTCGGAGCTACATGTTACTTTTGACGTGTTCTTTTTCTATCCAGTTGAGACCCTCAACAAAAGAGGTCAAATCGGGCACAAAAGTAGTTTTCCATAGAATTTAACTCTTTGGTTGCAAAACCACTTTTGAGCCTAATTTGACCTCATTTGTTGATTGTTCCAACTAGACAGAAAAAAGACTTGTTAAGAGTAACACATAACTTCGGACTCGTCATAATTGGATTTAAAATGAGAAAGATACGACCAACTTCTCTTTTTTTTCCTTACTGTGAAATGAATGGCCCACTTTTAGAGTCTAATTTGACATTGTTTTCTTATGGTCCAAACTGAGAAAAGAAAAGACTCGTCAAGAATAATCTGTAACTTCAAACGTGTCGCAACTAGACTTAACACAAGAAAGATATGGCCACATTCTATTATTGAGACCAATGAGCGAAACTTTTGAAAAAGATACAAGACCAAAATCGTTAAAAAAAAAAAGGGCTTAATTACAACTTACCTTAAAGATAAGGGATTAAAATTGCATTTCGGCCAAACTATATTTATAACAATATATCTATATCTATATATATATAAATCCACTTCAAATGTACTTTAAAAATTTAAAAATTAAACAAGTTATTGAACCAAACCAATATTATTTATAATTTATAAATTCAAAATGATATGAGTTGCACACATTAAAGTTGGTTTTATCATATGAGGAGAGAAACCTTTGGGATATGAACGTTGGTGTGCAACGGTTAGTAATGAAGGAAAATAAAGGCAATTAATTATTGAATTAACATGAGTATTTGGTCCAACATTGGCAAGCCATATATATATATATATATATGTGGGTGTCAGGGTGTGGGTGTTGAGTTCGGATGAAGATTTGAAAGAAATGAGATACACACAATATATTTTTATATGACATTTATATATATAGTATTATATATTTGGATAGAGAAAATGTGTGGGAGTGAAAGTCTTATCTATCTCCTTAGTGCAGAGGTGATAGATCAAACATGCGAGTATTAGGCGGGCTGTTGTATCCTGGAGGTAACGCGTCTGTGTACCTACTGCATCGGGTATGACTAAATCAACTCGTGGGAGGCGTGAATTACCTTAAAGAAAGCGAGATATCTGTGCCTCAGCCCAGGACCACACATTTTTATTTACTAACAATTTTTCTATGTTTAGTTGTTTCTTTTATTTTCAGGTAGCAACTCCAATAAGAAATAGCACGATGAAAAAGAAACTTTTTGACCCATTGAATTAAGACTTAAGTGAAAATTAGAACAAAAGTTTTATAATCTCTTTAGGATTTTTGTTTATAAAACACAATTTGTGATCATAATAAATCAATTGGTTGATGGAGAATGAACTATGGAAAATTATAAGAATTGAATTGTCAATAAATTAATTATCAATAAATTGACTCTTCACTATTGAAAATTGTATATTTTTTCTTTAACAAATAGTGAAGAATGATCATGACAAAAAAAAAAAAGGTGAAGAATGACAACTGATAAATTAAACTTCATATTTATATTTACTATTCACATTTAATTATAATTAAAATTAATGTTGTTCAATTTATAGTTTTATACTCAATTCTATGGGTTTGGGTATGGGTTAGAATTAACTAAGTATGGTAGCACATAAGTCCACCTAAAAATATTAAATTAATGTTCATTGTCTTCAATATATTATAAACTCTAAATTGAAATCTCTTTAATAATATAATATTTTTTTTATATTTGAAATTGATAAAAAATATATGTATAAAAAAGTTAAAAAAGAAAATCAAATAACAACGTTAAAAATTATTATAAATTTGAGCAACAACATTTGCTATATAATTATGAAGCTTAGTGAGGCTCACTACTCATGAAGTATTTTAGATGGGTGATTAAATATAACAATTAACAAAAGAAGTAAAACGTGATTAAAGAGATTTACTAATTATTTACTACAATTGAGATTTTTAAAACAAGAAAAAAAAAACATTTATATTATTATGACTTTAAAAATTCACAATCTATGATTTTGTATATTAATATGGTATCATTCACACGTAAAATAATTGCATTTCTAATTTTAAAACAAAGTAGAATTAATACTTTTTTTGGTCTTAAAACTAGCTAGATTATTACATTTCAAAGAGCATACACATTTCAACTTTTATTATAGAGTAAACTAACAATTTGGTCATTGAAAGATCATCGAGTTGACAACTCGGTCCTTGAAAGATCGAAATGTATAGTTTAGTCCCTGAAAGATCAAATCGGTATACTAATTAGTCCTTTTTATGGACTAAATAGTTACCGTTTTAATCTTCCAAGGACTAAAAACTATACTGTTTTGATCTTTCAGGGACTAAACTGTACATTTCAATCTTTTAGGGACCGAGTTGTCGGCTCGGTGATCTTTCAAGGACCAAATTGTTAGTTTACTCTTTATTATAAAATACTGGTCTATGAAAAATGAATCTTAACGTATCAAGACTAAGTTAAAGCACACAAAGATAGAGTGAGTTGTTGATAAATTGTTATAAGAATATAATGGAAGAGAATCAAAGTAAAATTCAAGCTTTGTACTATTTGTAAAATGATCTTGATTCTTGAGTTTTTTCTGCTACATACGAACTTGGTTTGTGTGTATGCAAATTTCTTCATAATTTCACTATAACAGATATGGGAATCTTTTTATAACTTCATTCTTCTTTCAAAAACCTATATATTTTTAGGGATAGTCAAAATACCTTGATCTAATGAGGATTTTGAAATTTTATCATATAGGTTTAAGTCTGATTTTGAGTCCAACCTCGACGGGTTCGTGTTTGGGTATAGTGGTACTATACCCGGCCATAATGATAAATATTTATTTTTTAAATATAAAAATGCAATATTTTAGAACTTTATGTATTGATAAAATATTAAATTGTAAAGATAAAATGTTAAATACTTCACACACATTGGATCATTCTAATAATACATTCCTAATTACGATGTATTTTTTTTATTTAGTAGTTATAGATGAAAAAATGGATGAAAATAAGTTTTATATTAATAAAAAATAGTTTACTTCAAAAATTTTTGGAGTTAAGACCTATATATATAGATTAAATTATTTATTGAATCTAGAGGTGAAATTTGATTGCGAATGAAAAAGTTTTACAACTATAAACATCATCATGACATGATGTTTATATTTGGCCTTGGTAAGGCAAATTAGTATAGCATCCCCCTACTTTATGTTCTACTTTAGAATGCATTTTCACGTAATTACCATTTTAAAATTTTGAACTATTTTAGCCTCATTACCATTATCAATATAATGATAATTTTTCATGTAATATTATTATTATTTATCATATACTATATTTTAGTAGAATGTAGTGTACTTTGTAAATTGTTTTATAATTAAACCACCCATGCATCCCACGGGTCAAACCCTAGGTAATAGAATATATTGGGACCAACATAACCAATGACCAATTCAAGATTCAGATGCCTAATGATATATTGGTACTCAATTTTAATGACCCTATTCACTCAATTACTAAAGCTATCTATGGTGATCTCTTAGAAAAATATCAAAATGATAAATATTTTAGAGATAGAGCTATTATTACAACTACACTCGATGATGATCACAGAGTTAATGAAATGTTGATTAGACAACTTCCAGTTGATGAGATGATATATCTAAGTTCTAATAGCATATGCAAACACAATGAAAATGCTAAGATGTTGACTGAACTATACACCTCTGAAATATTAAATTTCATCAAATTAAAGGGTCTAGGTTACCTAATTACATTATTAGACCAAGGCTGGAACATCTGTCATGCTACTTAGGAGCATTGACAAATCATTAGGTCTCTATAATTGAACTATATTGATTATTTCCAAGCCTGATGAACATGTCATTAGAGATATTACTTTAGCTGGAAGATATTACAAATTGACAGTTTGTTTCATGAATTTGGTCTCTCTCATTTCAAATGTAACAGAATCGGAGCGACAAGTTACTTTTGATGAGTTTTTTTCTTTATCTAGTTGAGACCATTGACAAGCGAGGTCAAATAGTACTTCGAAAGTTTTTTTTATGTATAAGTAACTAGCAAAATATATTATATGAAAACCAAACGACACTTACAATCGTTCAAAAATTTTGAAAGTGATACACAGAAGAAGCATAAAAATTAAACATTGTTGAATTTGGGGATAAATTGGACGCATAAATAAATCTTATACGGAAGAAATCCTGATGACAAACTAATCCTATAAGGAATAATCTTGAGGATAAAGACCATCACTAAATGTGTTGTTAACAAGTTGTTTACTATCACACTGTTTATCAGGAACGAAATCACCATCCGAGATGTAGATACCACCGACTTCCACCTATAATGGATAATAGAGCTCAGAAATATGATTAGAAGATCTAAAAGTCACCACCAAGCAAGAATAAACCAAATCTTAAAAGAAACAACACCCACAAATGAGACACACTACGCAAGGGGAACAAAACTAGATCTAAAAAATCACCCTCAAAATAGGGGACTTGATCAAATCTAGATTTATTGAGTTAGAAAAATAAAAGGCAAAGAAAAGAAGGAAAAGGAGGAGGGAGGAGTTGCAGAAAATGTGCAAGTAGTATGTACTTTAAAAGTTAATATAGATGTTTTGACCAAATTCACTTTTGGGCTACTATTTGACCTCATTTGCCAACAACCCAATTGGATAAAGAAAGAACTCGTCAAGAGTAATTTGTAACTACAATCTCATTACATTTGGACTTGAAACAAGATAGATATGATTAAATTCATGAAACAAATAGCCCATTTGTGAGCTATTTGTTTGACGATAACTCCAACTAGACAAAAAAAACTCATCAAATTTAACTGGCAGCTCTAATTTAATTACTCGAGTTTCGAACGAGAGAAATATGACCATATTCAATAATTATGGACCAATTATGAAAGTTTTGGGAAACATTAAGGACCCAAACAGAACAAAAAAAAGGGACTAAAATGGAACTTAGGTTAAATATTAGGGACCAAAATAAGTTTTTGACCAAAATCATATTTTATTGCTAAGGGGAAGCTCCTCGTACAATATCCCAAACTCTCAATACCCACTTCACTAAACATGAAACATCCTTTTCAGGCCAAAAAAAGAAACCATGAAACATCCTTTGAGATGCATGTGCCACTAGCTATTGACACAATCAAATCCCCCCATCTCCCTCTATTTCTCTGTCACACCCTCACCATTCTCAACTCTACAAGTACTCATAACAATGATACATACATATATATATATATATATATATAACATAATAAGTGATATCATCCACGATAACATAACATTTCTACATTAATTAGCAGTTAATCTTATTCTTCTCCCAAAAGCTCAATCAGTCTCTGAACAGATTCTTCCGAACTCCCACCATCACCAATAGCCTTCCTTGCTTGCTCCTTCATTTCTTTTGCTTTCTTCCTCAAACCCTCATTCTTCATCATCTCTTCAATGGCTTCTCCAATCTCTTCTCCTTTCACCACTCTCTCTCCACTCCATCCCCATTCCTTCTTCCACATTCCCCACCCTCCTCTCTCTGCCACCTCTGCATTCAACTTCTGATCTCCGATCTGTGGCCACCCCAGAATCGGCACGCCATGCCATGCTGCTTCCACAGTTGAATTCCACCCACAATGACTCACGAATCCACCCACTGATTTGTGACCCAATATTTCATTTTGGTCCACCCATTTCTTCACCACCAACCCCTTTGACTTCAAGCTCTCCATGAGCTCTAATCCCACAACTTCCTCTGTTTTCTCTTCATCTTCTCTGTCTACTTTCTTATCCTTCAGTACCCATATGAATTTGAATCCCGATTTCAACAACCCATCACCGATTTCTCTTATTTGTTCTCTTCCCATGCTCAATCGGCTCCCGAAGCTCACATACACGACGGACGCAGGTGGTTGATCGTCTAGCCACTTCGCCGGCGAGATCCCCTGTTTCTGATCATCCTTCTCGAACTCACATGGCAATAAAGGACCAATAGCGAAAACATGGGGTAAATCTTTCACTACTTTCCCACTATTCAAAGCCTCCAGTATCTTTGGTTCTAGTGATTGAAAAGAATTTATGAGAATCCCATTTGATTTTGGGAGCTTGGGACTGTCTTCTATTCCTATGTTAGCGAAGATACTGTTGGGGAGAAGAAGCAGAGGAGGAATCGACGATCTGGGTATGGTTGAAACGCCGGGAGTTTCAAGAAATTCGAGCTCGGAAATGGATGAAATGAAATCGGGGATGCGTGAGAATAAAGACAACATGGTAGCCGATGAAGTGAAGAGGATAAAAAAAGGAAGAGAGAGAGACTCAATGATTGGTAAAACAGGGGAGATGAGTGTAAAGTCGCAGACGAAAGCAGAGAGAGGATGGGAAATCGAAGAAATCAGAGGACGAAGAAGGTGTGATGATCGACGAAGAGCGTCGAATTCTAAGAAAAATGGGTCGGTGGTGTTTGCAATAGAAGGATCAGAAGGAACCGGATGGAATCGGAGAGGAGTAACCTGAGGAAAAGCAGAGTGAAAGCGAGAGAGAAGCTTCAATTCGGCTTCTGAGACTGTGGTTTGAGGAGAGATGATGGTGACTCGGCAATGGTGTTTCACAAGCTTCGCGGCGAGTCTCAGAAACGGCGTGAGATGGCCGATGCCGGCGTTGTGGAAGAGACCGACGTGGGCAGCGGCGGCGTCATCGGACATGTTTTCCGGTGAGAAAGGCTTATCGTCGGTGATTTCTGACTTTGTAAGGAAGAGAGAAGGAAGCAATATATCTTATAATTATTTAGGCTTATTATAGGCATTGAAAAAAATATTAGAGGAGGTAGTTGGAGAGGTTTAGGTGGCTTAACATATTAGTGATATCAGTATAATCATGTAATATTAATCAAATTAAGAAGGTTAAACTTGAAGGGGGCATGAAGCATGGACACTTCATTTTGACCGTATCGCCGTGTCAGACACGTGTCCGTGTTCGTGTCCAACACCCGTACAACATCCTCACGACACATATTCATAAGTTTCAGAATATAAAATTAATTTTTCATAATAAACAATATAAAAAAATGTCACATATGACATATATTATGAATAAATATTATAATTTTTAAAATTTTCATCAAATTTATGAATTTTTAATTATTTATATATATAAATATATGTCGTATCGTGTCGTATAATTTTAAGAATATGACGTATCAGTGTGTCCGTGTCCGCGTCAGTGTTCATGCTTCATAGTTAAAGGGTTATTTTGATCCTAAATGTATGTCTTAATGTTCATTTTGGTCCATTATGTCTTAAAATGTTCAAATTGGTATTAAATGTTGGCAAAATGTTTTATTTTGGTTCCAAACTATTAAATATGACTCATTTCAAGTTCAAACATGACGAGTTTAGAGCTACGTATTGTTCTCAAATAGTACTTTCTCTATCAGTTGGGTTGTCAGCAAACGAGGTCAAATTGGTCCTAAAAGTAGACTGCTCGTTTTATGGTCAAATAAGTAAAGTTGATCATATATCTATCGTTTCGAATTTGATGCGACGAATTCAGAGCTACGAGTTCCTCTTAATAAATCCTTTGAACTTGAAACGAAATATGAGAAAAATATGACCAAATTTAATAGTATAGGATCAAAATGAAATATTTTACCAATATTTAAGATCAAAATGAAATATTTTGACAATATTTAGATCAATTTGAACATTTTAAAATATAATGGACCAAAATGAACAACATTAGGGGACTAAAATGACCTTTGACCAATTAAGAAACAAATGAAACTTTATGTTCTTTAAATGTGTTCTATGTCATTTTGTTTTATAAATTTAATGTTCTTTAAATATTTTTCAAATTAATAAATAAATTTGGATTATTATATATGACTTTGATATTTTTTTTAGAAAAAAAAATTGTCTCTTAAATTATATATGAAAATAAATTTTTATGTAAAATATATATAACAAATAAGATAATGAAGAAGTGTAAGTTAAGTAGCCTGTCAAAGTTTTGCAAAAAGAAATAATTTGTTATATTTTTTTGGGTAAATTAGACTTTGGTACCCTGTGGTTTGACCCTATTTCACTTTGGTACCATGTGGTTTGAAACTTGACACTTTGGTACCCTGTGGTATTCTCCATTAACATTTTGGTACCCTTTGGAGCTATTTTGTAATTTTAACCATAACAAATTTTTCAAAAATTACATATTGACCCCAAAAAATTTCAAAAAATTACAAATAGGTCCCTGGATACATATTATCTAGGGACTAAAATGGAAACTATAAAAACTTTTTGGGGTCAATATGTAATTTTTGCAAAATTTGTTATGGTTAAAATTACAAAATAGCTCCAAAGGGTACCAAAGTGTTAATGGAGAATACCACAGGGTACCAAAGTGTCAAGTTTCAAACCACAGGGTACCAAAGTGAAATAGGGTGTGAATGTAGTCAATGTACTCGGGGGCGGCAGCTGTAGTGGGAAATTAGAAACTGAGTTTGACGGCTTGTTGCCAACTTTGACTATATTTGTTTTTGGGTAAATTACACTTTGGTACCCCGTGGTTTGACCCTATTTCACTTTGGTACCCTGTGGTTTGAAATCTGACACTTTGGTACCCTGTGGTATTCTCCATTAACACTTTGGTACCCTTGGGAGCTGATTTGTAATTTTAACCATAACAAATTTTGCACAAATTACATATTGACCCCAAAAAATTTTTAAAGTTTTCATTTTAGTCCATAGATAATATGTATTCAGGGACCTATTTGTAATTTTTTAAAAAATTTTTTGGGGTCAATATGTAATTTTTGAAAAATTTGTAATGGTTAAAATTACAAAATAGCTCCCAAGGGTACCAAAGTGTTAATGGAGAATACCACAGGGTACCAAAGTGTCAAGTTTCAAACCACAGGGTACCAAAGTAAAATAGGGTCAAACCACAGGGTACCAAAGTGTAATTTACCCTATAATTTATAATGTCCATTAAGAAAAACATTTAATACTCAATAAATAATAGGGTAAGCTGAAGTGTAATGTAGTTTGTCCTTTAATTTCTCGTCAAAGGAAAACTGAAAATATTTATGCATATTATTTAATAAGTATTAAATAGTTGTCATATAAATGTAGTTGATAAATTTGGCTTGCATTCAAATATGTAGTACTTTTTATTGTTCATTTAAAATAGTATTTAGTTTAAATATAAAGTTAAATTATAATATTGGCTTAAGTGCACTTTTGGTCCCAATACTATGACTAAGGTTTCAATTTGGTCCCATAACTATTTTTGTTGCAGATTTGGTCCCAAACCTTCGTAAAAAGTTTCACCGTTAGTCCCCTGGTCACTTCCGTCCAATTTCCGCCGTTAATTGTGACGTGGCAGTCTGACTGGGATGCTGACGTGGCAAAATCAAATGAGATGNAAGGGCCATCGCCTATTTTTAGATGGGGTCTCTGTGATTTAAAAAGTGTCAAATAGAGTTTATGTGGTTTGCTCCGTTAACAAAAAGGTCATGGGGTATATTTCCGTCTAAAATTTGACGAAAATTTTAGCTAAAATACTATTTTAAGACCCTAAATATTAATTTTTATGTGTTTGACTTCCTATTTGTATGAGAGAACTTTGACGAAAATTTCTTTTATTACTACAAAATTTTTCTTTTTTTGCGTCAAAGTCCTCTCATACAAATAGGGAGTTAAACGCATAAAAATTAGTAGTTAAGGTCTTATAATAGTATTTTAGCTAAAATTTCTGTCAAATTTTGAATGAAAATATACCTTAGAACCTTTTTTGTTAATGAAGCAAACCACATAGACCTTATTTGACACTTTTAAACCACATGGACCCTATCTAAAAATAGGTCAAACCACACGACCCTTTGTGTAATTTACCCTAAAAAATAGGTCTAAATTTCTAAAAACTTGTTTGATAAAAAATAATCAAGAATGATTAAATTGACCAAAAGTTACTAAAAGTCAATAATAAAAGTCAGTTTCAACCGGTTCTTCTTCTTCTTCTTCTTTTTCTTTTTTTTTTTAAATACTTACTTAATACTTTAATACTTTCTTCTTTAAAATTTAAAATATGAATTTGTTTTATATTGATTGGAATTAAACAATTCAAAGTATGAAGCTTAAGAAAGGGACGTCGTGTGGCCTACTACGACGAGGACTTACGATGATGGTAGGTGAGACATTTTTGGTGATCTGTATATTCTTTTAAACTGAGGCTTAAATTAGATATTTGATCCTTATACTTTTGTATAAATTGTGATTTGGTCCCTATACTTTAATTTATATAATTTAAATTTTAATCGTTACTGATATAATCATATAATACTAATAGTATTTGTTAAAAACTCATTTTAGTCCATGATATTATCCCAGGTTTTATTTTGGTCCTTGATATATTTTTTGTTTTGTTTTGGCTCTTAATATTTTTCAAATATTCTGTTTTGGAGGATTGAAGGCTATTATACTAAACAGCGTTATATTTGATCTACTTCCATTCAAGAAGACAAACGTAAACAGGCTCAAGATTATGGTGGTATAAATATAAAGAGAACATATAATAACAAAAATAAGATTTTGGTGCATCATGTGTCAAAAATAAGAAAAAGTATAAGCTAGCCTTTTATCTTATCTTTTTTTTTTCTTATGACTTTGATTTTATAAATTTTTTTAAAGTTTCATTCGTTAATCTCAACGATTGCGACGAGTTTAGAGCTACATATTAATTTTTTATGATTTATTTCTTTGTCCATAGTTGGATTGTGTTGTCAGCAAACATTGTCAAATTGCACTCTCAAAGTAGCCGGCTTATTTCATAGTAAGAAAAAAAATGAAGTTGGTTATACCTTTCTCGTTTCAAGTCTAATTGTGATGAGTTTGGTGCTATATATTACTCTCGACGAGTCATTTTTCTATCTAGTTGAGACCGTCAAATCGGGCCCGAAAGTGGTTTTAGAATCAAAAAGTGAAAATTTGTAGAAAACCTAACAATTCTAATGAGTTTGGATTAAATAATCCTTATGCGGCTAGAGTTTGAAATACTTATAATATCCATTAGTAGTGAGTTGAAGGGAGAGACTGTGAAATATATAATACATTAGTAGACAGTAGTGAATTCGGGAGGTAGACTTTGAGAAATAATTCATTAATAAACATTGTAAAATTTAATTCAATTCAATATAGTGAAAGTTCTTTTTGTTCTGGGATGAATATAGATTATATTAGTTGAACGACGTTAATTGCTTGTTCTTTGTTTGATCTTGAAGGAGACTCTGAATTCTAACAATTTTTAAAGATAATAAGTATATATATAT
>QANZ01016900.1:0-12252 GCA_003254925.1 Chamaecrista fasciculata
TGGAATATATCAAATTTCAGATGTGGTCCAAGATTCACCACCAAAAAATAAACTTCTCCACGCAGAGGGTCTAAAAGATCAAGAGTTACATTGCGGGATTTCTTTGCTTACATCCTTCAAGATCGTGATGATGATCCTTGCATTCTGTTGTACTGTGGACGATTATTGCAACAGTTCAATGTTGACGGTTATACAATGATTGAGGCGCAGCGTCTTCTGTTTCTCCGTTTAAATCAAAAGCAACTTAGATGTGAATTGTATAATTGCTTAACTGATGCACTTCTTCAAGGTGACAGAATTGCATCCTCCCTTGGGAAAAGAATTATTCTTCCATCAAGCTTCACTGGAGGTAGCAGGTACACAGGCCAAAATTTCTTAGATGCAATGACAATTTGCAAATGGGCGGGATGTCCTGACCTTTTTATAACTTTCACCTGTAATCCAAATTGGCCTGAGATCCTTCGATTTGTGCAAAATAAAGGCCTTCGACCTGAGGATAGACCAGATATAATTTCAAGAGTGTTCAAGATCAAGTTAGGCTATTTAATGAAAGACTTGAAGAATGACTTATTTGGTCGTGTCAGAGCAGGTATGAAAAAATATTCAACCTATTTAGATTACTTCAGATCTTCTATTATTAAGTTTTCAAAAAGTTTTCAACGATTTTCATAATCCGTTTAGTAGCTTTACACTTTATTTATTAAATATTAAATACGGCTTATATCATAGATACTCCTTCATGGTTAAACTAACATTTTCTCCATTTCATCAACAGTGTTCTATACTGTGGAGTTTCAGAAACGTGGCCTCCCACATGCCCATATTCTTCTATTCCTATATCCTGAAGATAAATACCCTACTACTGAAGACATTGACCGCATTATTTCAGCTGAAATTCCTGACAAACAGCTAAATCCAACTTTATTCAAGAATGTGGAAAACTTCATGATGCATGGCCCATGCGGTTTTGCAAATCCTAAGTCACCTTGCATGAGTGATAGAAGATGCAAAAAAAATTTCCCAAAACGCTTTGTCTCAAGAACTAAAGTTTATGAAGACGAATTCCCTATTTATAGGAGACGTGACAATGGGAGAACTATTTGTAAGAACGGGGTCAGCTTAGACAATAGACATGTGGTTCTTTATAATCCACATCTGTTGCTCAAATACCAAGCTCACATCAATATAGAATGGTGTAATCAGACACGGTCAATAAAATACTTATTTAAGTATGTTAACAAATGAAATGATAGAGTGACTGTTGCATTGTATAAGGAGAAATTCAACACTGATACTCATGAGATTATTGATGAAATTCAAATATACTATGACTGTAGATACATTTCAGCATGTGAAGCAATTTGGAGGATTTACATGTTTGATATTCATTATAGAACCCCATCAGTTGAAAGGCTAAGTTTCCATCTTGAAAACCAACAAATGGTTATATATGAAGATGATGAGACTCTTGATTCAGTTGTAAATAAACAACAACAGAAAGACAAAATGTTTACTGCATGGATGAAAGCTAATGTTGAGTTTCCAGAAGCTAAAGAACTTACATATGCAGATTTCCCCTCCAAATTTGTTTGGAAGGCTCAACTACACAAGTGGCAGAGAAGAAAACAAGGATTTTCTTTAGGAAGATTGCATAATGTGCCCCCAAACTCAGGGGAGGCCTTTTACCTTAGAATTTTGCTTAACAAGGTAAAAGGAGCTACATCTTATAAAGACATCAGAAGAATTAATGGAGTACTACATCCAACATTCAAAGAAGCTTGCTTTGCATTGGGCTTAATTGATGACGACAAAGAATTTGAGGAAGCAATTAAGGAAGCATCAACATGGGCTTCTTCACCACATTTGAGGAAACTTTTCGTCACAATGCTTCTTAGTAGTACAATGGCAAGTCCAGAAGTTGTATGGAATAGAACTTGGCATCTGCTTTGTGATGATATTATATACCACTGTCAAAACAGACTTCAACTACAAGGTAATTTCCTAAAAACTTATTCTTCAAATTATTTGCTATATATGTCCCCTCTTTTGGATAGTTGAACTGCTTTACATATCGTCAAATTGTTTGCTACATAAGTCCTAAATTTTAGATTCTCTGCTGATCTGTCAAATTATTTGCCAATTTAAGTCCTAAATTTGTGAATGTGCACACTATTATTTAATGTAATGCAGGATTATAAATTTATAACAGTAACAAATCAATATACTTCTTTTTTTGCTGATTTTTTTAACTCATAATCATAACTACAAGCTTATCACTGATGATTTCTTTATCCATTTATCTTATGTACAGAAATGGAACTCACTGATGATCAGAAAAAAAATTTTGCATTATTGGAAATAGAGAAACTACTGAACATCAATGGAAAAAGTCTAAAGTTTTTTCCTCCCATGCCTCTACCTGAAGGGATATCTCTATATGATCTTCAAAATACATTGCTAATGAACCAACTCAACTATGATAGAGCAGCTTTAAAGTTAGAATCTGAAACATTAGTCAACAATATGACTGAAGAACAGAAATCTGCATTTAATACAATCATGGATGCTGTCAACCTCAATATTTCCAAAGTTTTCTTCCTAAATAAATACGGAGGTACAGGCAAGACCTACGTTTGGAAAGCTTTATCAGCTACCATTAGAGCACGTGGACAGATTGTATTAAATGTCGCTTCAAGTGGTATAGCATCACTATTACTCCCCGGTGGCAGAACTGCTCATTCCCAATTCAGTATTCCTCTACAAGTCACTGATGAATCTACATGCAACATCAAACAAGGATCACCATTAAGTGACTTAATTAGAAAGACAACTTTGATCATATGGGATGAAGCTCCAATGATGAGGAAGCAATGTTTTGAAGCAGTTGACAGAACTTTTCGTGATTTGTTGAGTGTTGACAACCCAAACAGTGATCAAATCCCTTTTGGAGGCAAAATCATAGTGTTTGGTGGTGATTTTAGGCAAATTCTCCCTGTGATTCCTAAAGGATCAAGATCAGACATTGTCTATAATTCCTTGAACTCTTCCTACATTTGGGATCACTGTCACGTTTTGACATTATCCAAAAATATGAGACTCAAGTTTGATAAAACTCATAATACAGAAGAGTTACAAAAGTTTGCTGAATGGATCCTCAATGTTGGTGAAGGAAAAGTAAATGAACCTAATGATGGAGAAGTTGAAATTCAAATTCCAGAGGACTTATTGTTAACAAATTTTACAGATCCTTTGCATGCGATAATGTCTAATACATATCCTAACTTGCACCAAAGATTTAATGATCAGAGTACTTAAACGACAGAGCTATACTTGCTCCTACCTTGGAAGCTGTAGAAAAAATTAATGAATTTGTCTTAAGCCAAATTCCTGCTTCTGAGAGGACATATCTAAGCTCCGATTCAGTTTCCTTCTCTACCAATGATGACAATCTTCAACATTCATTATATACAACAGAATTTCTAAACAACATCAAATGTTCAGGACTTCCAAATCACAAATTGTGCCTAAAGATTGGTATTCCAGTTATGCTACTGAGAAATATTGACCAATCTTCAGGCCTTTGTAATGGCACTAGATTAATTGTAACACAGTTAGGCACACATGTGATTGGCGCCACTGTAATGAATGGAAATAACTTTGGGCGACAAGTCTTCATTCCTCGGATGAATTTAAGCCCATCAGATACAAAATGGCCATTTAAGCTCCAACGAAGACAATTTCCTTTGTCAATATCATATGCCATGACTATCAATAAAAGTCAAGGCCAGTCACTGGAAACTGTTGGACTATATCTTCCAAAATCAATCTTCACTCATGGCCAATTATATGTGGCTATCTCAAGAGTGAAGAGTAAAAATGGTCTGAAAATTTTTATGCATGACAAAGAAAATTTGCCAATGAATGTGACAAACAATATCGTTTACAAGGAAGTTTTCCAAAATATTTGTTAATTCATCGACATGATAATCAAGAGAAGGTAACTTTAATGTTACCTTAACTAACTTTAATATTTTAACACATGATGCTTTCATTGTTGACATTTTTTCTCCTCTTTGCAGATTAGAAAGTTGAACCAATACTCTTCTTCATGAAAAGGCAAGTTTAACTATATAGTATTGCAATTCTAACCTATCAAACCTAAATACATGTAATAAAACTAAACTAGAAGCCAATGATGTTATTTTTTATTTTGCCTTAATCACTCTTAACTGTTGATTGAATATTGTATCTTCCACTCCCCTGCCTCTTTTTTTTTAATGTATGTTTTCCAACTACATTCGCCTATGTGTTATTTTTTTGGAAGTGTTTTCCTTCTTTTGAAGCAGGAATTTGGCTCAATGCACTATATATTTCAATGATCATTATCATTATTATTTTTTTTTTACTCATTGTGAAGATTTGGTTGAATTTCAGTGGTAAAGTTTCTTTTTCCATTGTAGCAAGATAGATTACAAAGAGATAGAATACAAAAAGAGAAGCCATTTGACACAGATATCTACAATAGCTAACAAACTAGCAAACTAAGGAGCATGGATCAGTATAGAAAAATAGGCACTGCACTATGATGATACTTTAATGGTCTACTTGCAATTTGAAGTACTTTGTCAAGTTCTAGACAATAATTAGAATAGAAAACAAGATAAGCAAAAAGAAATTTACTTTTGCAGATGATTCGAAATTGTATCTGAAGTGAATTGTGATTGGAGGGTACAAACAGTCTGGTCATTTTAGTGGAGGAGACAGAATAATGCATGCAAGGCAATTGTAGCAGAAGTCACTCAACTTTTTCCTTCCTTTTCATCATCCAGGTATTGAGTGTTAATATATATTCCTAAATTCTGAATAGTAACAATATATATATATAGTATAAAACAATGATAACACAACTGAGTCATATGTGATGCATGCATATATATGATACTTGGGTTAATTATTATTGACAAGTGTCAATGTTGGAGGCTTCACTTTGCATTCTTCATTATTTTTTATTTTTAAATCTTATACCAAGTGATAACCTTACCTTGCCTACAGTGAAAACCAAATGATGAAAGAAAGGGTAGACTTTTGGGTTTGCCTATATAGTCAAAATCGAAATTTCCTCTTGTGGGGTTCCTTTGTGTTTTTTTGCTTCATCTTTTTGCTTTATTTTCGAATTCTACCAATTTAAACAAACCAATTTACGTGACAAAGAGAAACTTGGAATTTTTGACTATTTGAGTGCATGTGGAAGCCTGGAAGAGGACACACAAATTAAGTACTCCTCTTTTCTATCCATATCTTCATCATTTGTTTATTTTATTATCTTTAGCTGGGTATGTTTGGTAACTTTGTTTTCTTTAAATCTTGGACGGCTGCAAAAAGAAAATTCCAGATTAAGAGAAGTTGAAAACCAAATTCCTGTGAATCTTTTATTTATTTTTTTTTTGGACAGTAAGACGTGTGAATCATGAATGTGGATTATTGTCATGTGTATATAAGTGGGCTTTGTCATTTACTTCCAAGTGGGCTTCACACATGCCAATTAATTTACCTCCAAGTGGGCTTTTATCAAAATTTATTCCCACACATTACCGCCATTTCACTCCATCCCATCAGAATGCAAAATTTTTCAGCCACGTGTCGCTTCCCCATTTCATCACCAAAAGTAACCCCATGTGTCACCACCTCACTTCATCTTCTTCAATACCAAAAAGTGCCAGACCAAACCCATACTCTCAGCAGACCAAAAGGAAACTACTCGACTTACACTCAACATTTTCTTCTTCATTTTTATTGCAGCCTTCATCTTCAACGACGACAAGTCTGCTGCAGATCCACTCATTGTTGAACTTCATCTTCATTTTCCTCGGCTCATCCTTCAATTTCTACAGCATTTTTCATCCTTTCCTCAAAGCTTGGTAAGCTTCTCACAACACCTCTGAAAAAATAAAAAATTAACTTCATTTCACGATTTCCTTTCGTTTCTCACTTACATTGCCGCCATTCCATGATTTTTTTAGTACACTGCGTTATTTCCTTCATAAAAATGCTGCCTTGCTAATTTCTTCCCTCACTGTTCAGACACTCTGCTCAAAATCACTGTTCAGTTAACCCTAGGTATGTTATCTTTCTATTTCTTCTTCTCTCACATTTTGGTATCATTTTCTGTTTCTAGAATCTTATTTTCAACGAAAATACTGATTTGCTAAGGTCAACGAGTTTTGCTCAGAAACTCTGCTTAAAATCACTGAACTTTGCTAAGGTCAACGAAAATACTATTTCTTTTTCCCATATCATTGAACTTTGGCATTTGTCAAGCCAAACTTAGGTTTAATCTTTTACATTTAAGTGACATGTCAGGAATTTTATACACAAATTTAATGTCAACATCAGAAGCACCATAATACCAATTAACCTTTATTTTCAAACTTATATTCGTACTATTTTCATATCTTAACACACTATGCTTTCAATCCTGAGATTTCTTCTCCTCTTTGCAGATTAAAAATTTTAAGAAATGGCTCCAAAAATCTAGACCATATCAGACTTGCATACCAAAAAAGAAATGTGGCGAATTGTCGTCAGAGTCATCAGACTATGGACGAAAACATATGATTATTCACCATCTCAAATCAGTAGCATTGAAATGCTTCTTCTCGACAAACAGGCAAGTTTCTCTTTACTGCAAGTCCAATGTATGTTAGATAAATACAAATATTAAAAATAAAGTTCAAGCTGTGTGCCTATTTTTTATTATTCAGTTGCTTTATATAAAGTTTGTTAATTGTCCATCACAATGTTTAGATTTCTTGTGCTCATTCTCTTGATTTTGGTTCCATGCTTTTAAATTAAATCCAACTTTCAGTTTGTACTTCAATTTTACATTTAACACTTTACAATTACATTAGATAATTTCTGACATCTTTTGAATGATTTAACCTCCACATCAAATTAACAGAAAAACACCATTCACGCAACCATAGGCAAGGATTTCACTGAAAAGTGGAATTCAATCATTATTGAAGGGCAATGGCAATGCTACCAAATAGAGACTTTCATGGTTGAAGAATATAAGGGACGCTACAAGACCAATAATAATCAGTACAAAATAAGTTTTAACAGAACAACAAGTGCCAGGTTGGTTCAAGCTGATATCGACATGCATGCTTTCAACTTCTCCCCCTTCGAACAAATCATCTCCAGCACTGCTCAAGACAAATTTTTAATTGGTAACATTTCATCAAATCTGCATTCAAATGCTTTCTTTTCCTCATATCAATTATCTATTTCCTAATATTTTCAAACCCCTTCCACCATCAATGAAAAATCTTTTATAGATGTCCTCGGACTCCTCAGAACTTATACTCCATCAAAATGTTACACTTATAATGGTGTACCTACCAAAAGACAAACAATTGTTATATCAGATGACAGGTATGATGTCATACCAGTTTGGTGATTCATTATTATTAGTAATATCATATATAATCTCATATGATAAATATTAAATTCTTTTTTGCTGCAGAGAGAATGAAATCCATTGTATTCTGTGGGGTGAACATGTGAACCAGTTTGAAGAATTTATGGCAAAACACAATGGAGAACTAACGATAGTCGTTTTCCAATTAGCCAGAGTAAAAGTTTATGAAGGTACAGCAATTTCATTACTTCTACTTGACATCCTTACTATATAATCTTATAGACACTAATATGCCCTTTTCCTTTATTGACAGGAAGAAACATTATCACCAATTCTTTCAATGCAACAAAGTTAATGTTGAATCCAGACATTCCACAGGCTAAAGAACTGTTGAACAGGTACATCTCACATAATATCCAAACACTAATATACCATTTTCATGACTTACAGTTTCACTAACACATCATTACTCTACATTCTTATAGACTGCCAAGTTCCAGTATAGAATCTCTCACTCCAACACAAAGCCAACGAACAGTTTCAAGAGTTCCAAATATAGAAGATGAACTCAAGGCTGGAGCAGAGATATCCACACTTGCTGACATAAAAAATTCTAAGCAGGTTCTTTCAGTCATTATTGATTCTTACATATCCATTTCTTTCAACTTATATCTTATACCTATACCAAATCACATGGCTTTCAGACAGGAACTTTCTTCACTTTGGCAACAGTAGAGAGGATTCAAACAAGTAACAATTGGTACTATAACTCCTGTTATAAGTGTGCAAAGAAAGTGCCAGAACCAATTACTGTCATGAAGTGTCCTGAATGCAGCACTACATTTGAAAAACTACAACCAAGGTATCAAATGCAGTAATCATTTCAGATAAACAATAAATTCTGATCAAACCTACCACTTACATGTTATAGTGCCAATTTTCAATTTTAATTAACACTCTCTTTTCATTATTAGGTTCAAAATACAAGTATTAGTTTCAGATCATACAGGGACAGCCTCTCTAACAATATTTGACAACGAAGCTATTCCAATTATTAGCAAATCTGCCCAACAGCTGAGAGAAGACTTGATTAAGGTATCAATTCAACTCATGACTACAACTTTAATATTTTGGTAGTGCCACTTATCCTCTACAATCTTGAAAACTTGATTTTCAAGATTAGTAAACTCGACCTGCCATTAATATTTTACAACACTATTTTTTAGCTTCTTAACATCTTTTCTTATTGAACTTTATGAAACTTTATTAATAACTGAACTGAAATATTATGTACTCTAATGCCTACAGATTTAACAATTTCAGCACTTACCATTTATCATATTAAACTTCCTTAACTGCATTGAAAATCAGACCCTATATTTCCAGATATAACTACAATGGCTACAGATTTACCATTTTTAGCAATAACATCTCAACTACCACTTACATCCTTACTTATCTTTTTTACCCATGTGACATTGTAGGAAGGATATCCTGACTCATTTCCCGATGAGTTAGAAACTTTGGTTAACAAAAAATATATCTTCAAAGTCGAGGTTTCTAATATGAACCTTCAGAGAGGAAATCAAAAGCTTCACTGTCAAAAAACTTACTGTGCAAACAGCGAAATGATCCAACATGTTCAAAAATCTGCAGAAATCACTCAGGTAACAATTCTTATAGTATTTTATATTCAGTTTCTTACTACTAACCCATTTGCAACCAGACTTCACAGGAAAATTTATCACTAACTCAATCCAAGGACAAACAACACATGGCTGAAAGTGTAAGTATACGAACAAAAAATTATTTCTCCTTCAATAATTACCAGATCCATTTTTCTACAAAGCAACCAGGACATTTCATCTTCAAATTATATGCAATAAACTGCTTTCAGCAACCTTTACCATTATTTAGCTATTAATTATATTTAGTTAACAATTACTAAGCTATTTATCCCAGTCTTCGCAGCCAAGTTTGACTCATACTCCATCTTTGCTTCAAATTCATGTGGCTGAAAGTGTACGTAGAGCAAAAAATAAGTTCTCCCACTATCATTCTATTGATCATAATAAGCTACAACATTTTTCTTATATGTTTGTTAACAATGCAACAGGATACTGCATCATTTTGTAATGAAAACAACCAAGAGATTTCCTCATCCAATGCAGCAGATTCACCTCCTGAAAAACTTAAAGATGTGTTGCAGGATGACTTTGATGCCACTTGCCTAGAAGATATGCCAACACCCCAATTGTCAGTCTACAGGCCAAGAAAACATATAAAGCTTGAGAAGATTGACTAAGAGGCTGTCACTACTTTCTTTATCTACCATCTAACTGCTTTAGGACAGCTACTTTAACTTAGAATCTATTTTGGACAATTTTGGACTGGAATGTCATATTTGCACTTTGCAGTTCTCAACTGCAGGATTAAATTATTTTGGACTGTAATCATCCTAAATATGACAAATATTTCTGCAAATTGGGATTATAATTTAGCAAGAATATGTATTTGTGTAATATCTGTCAACATGTTTATCACCATAAATATGTGCCATTGGGATTTTATTAAGGATAGACATCAAGAATATGTAGTTACATGGTAATAGGAAACCAAACAAAATTGAGCCCGTGCAATGTGCACGGGTCTCATACTAGTTAGTTTCTAAATAAAAGAAATACATGAGTTAGTCTTTGAATTTGAACTGATTTTACATTTTTTGGTCCTTAAATTTATACTTAATATTTTTTTTATCCCTAAATTTGTACTAATTTTTTTTTGTCCTTGAATTTGACTCAAGGACTAAATTATTAACAATTTTAATAATTCATAAAATGAGTCATATATTTTGATTATTTATTGACAAATTAGTTTACTCGTTATAAATTTAGGGATCAAGTAGTAAGTTTTATTGAAAAAACAAATCAACAAAAAATGGTAAAATTGGAACTTTAATTGAAAAATGCCCTTGCAAACCTTGTCATCTGAGATGACATAGTTTTTGTGTTGTCATCAGATGACACCATTTTACTGTACATCTGATGACATTATGTATTCTTGGATGTCGACGTATGACGATATCATGGCGTTACTAAACATCACACATCCAAAATGTCATAGTATATAAGATGACAGGCATGAGATGTCAGTGTAATTACAAATAGGTCCCTGGATACATATTGACCCCAAGAAATTTTCAAAAAATTACAAATAGGTCCTTGGATACATATTATCTAGGGACTAAAATAAAAAGTTTAAAAAAAAAATTTGGGGTCAATATTTAATTTTTGCAAAATTTATTATGGTTAAAATTATAAAATAGCTCCAAAGGGTACCAAAGTGTTAATGGAGAACAGGGTACCAAACTGTCAAGTTTCAAACCACAGGGTACCAAAGTGAAATAAGGTCAAACCACAGCATACCAAAATATAATTTACCCTATTTTTTTTAACATAACTCAGTCTTTATAGTAGTTCTTTGTAACTCAGTCCTTATATTTTGTAAAAATTTATGAGAAAATCGTCGATCATTAGCCGTGTTAAAACTCTATTAGTTAAATGTACATGTGACTTTTATAATATATGTATGTGGCAAAATAATTTACAAGTCAACATTTATTTCCTTTTTTTAAAGGCTAAAGTTTTATTTTTGTCCCTCAAATTTGTTTAAAATATTGTTTTAGTCCCTCAAGTTTCTAAAAAGTTCTACTGTTAATCTCTAACTCTCTTTCATCCATTTTTTCTGTTAAAAAATAAAATAAAACTACCTTTAATCTCTCAAAAGTTTTATTATTTTGCATTAAGGTCCTTTTCCTTTAATAATAGGATCAAAATGTGAGAAAAAATAAACAAATTAGAGTTTAAATCTATTTCACAAAAAAACAACTACTTTTTCAATTGCACAACTTCTTCTTCTTCTTCTTCAATCCTCCTTCTTCTTCTTTCTTCAATTCTCTTCCTCCTCCTCCTTCTCCTTCTTCCTCTTCTTCAATCTTTCTTCTTCTTACAGGGAATGAGCCCAAAGATGTCAGCGGTAGCAAAGAGTAGTGCCGATGTCGACATCGGCTGCAATGCTATTATCAGCACTGACGTTGACATTGGAAGTTGAGTCACGTCGTACGTGTATAGGTAGTCGTCCACGACCGTCAGAATTCCGACTATGACGAACCCCACCAACAAAGTAGGCTTGATCATTAGTATCCAGTTGTAGGTGACAGCAAAAGGAAAATATATATAAATATAAATATAAATATTTTCAAAATAAAAATGTCAATAATTTTTCAAAAGATATATTCATTTATATTCAATAGTAAAATATATTTCTATTATATTAAAATTTTATTTTTTGGTCTCTGAATTTGACTCTATAACCAAATCATTAACAATTGCAATAATTCAGAGAATGAGTCATATATTTTGAATTTTAATTATTCATAGACAAATTAGATGATTTTGTATAAATTTAGTGACTAAACAATAAGTTTTCTGAAAAAAAAAATCAACAAAAAAGGTAAAATTGGAACTTCAATTAAAAAATACCCTTGTAAACCATGTCATCTAAAATACATAGTTTTTGGGTGTGTTTGGATTAGAAGTAGGTAATGAAATGATGATTTTATGTAATGAAATGGTAATGAGAAAATTATGTAATGAAAATGTAATGAAAATGGTGTTTGGATTAGTTTGAGATGTAATGAAAAAAATAGGATGTGAAATTATGAAAAAGGGTATGTAATGATTGTGGTTGGTTGAAATAAATATATGGGTTTTTTTAAATTGTATAGGGGTAGAATTGATAATTGATAATGGAAATAGATAGAAATAAAAAAA
>QANZ01016927.1:1191-75710 GCA_003254925.1 Chamaecrista fasciculata
ACCCGTACTTAGCCCTTATGGCTACCCTGCTACGGGCAACGTTAGACTAAGCCAAAGTCTGACAACTGCAACGCCGGAATAATGATGACCTCAGGTCTAAGGCGTCGTGACAGGCGTACAAGAGAGGCAAGCTGATGACTAAACCCATGCAGGACTCTCCGGGTCAGTCCAACAACTCGTAACCCCTTACGTAGTTGCACCATGACTCTCATTCCAGCATCTAGTGCGTGCATCCCTATGCACTGAGGTCATGCTGATCTTAGTTCATTTTCGCTCCCACGAAAATAATCGATCAGGGACAGATTTAGATTAATTATCATATAATTAATCATGGACATAATCACAGTAAACATGCTAATAATGTGAAAACCATTAATTTATCTCCATAAATTAATCCATATGTTCATAACATACATCAAAAAAGGATTGGCCCTAGGGCACAATTCCTATCAACATGACCTATAAATATTTTTGAAATATGAAGTGGAAGATGAATAAGATAATTCGAGAAGGCAATTTAACATTATATAAGTTCAATAACTTTACAAAATTACTTGAAACATTTTGTCCTACATCAAACGAATCTTGTAAACCACTATACAACTCATATCTGATTTTCTTTGGATTATTTTTGACCCATCGAAGCTTCTGTGTCTCAAACTTTATATAGATTGTAACCACATACTATTGAAATAAACGACCACTGAGCCCAAATATGAACAAGTTATTTGGCCTTCTTTTAATATGTTTAAACTAATAATATATTATAATTAGAACAATTAATATGCTAAGGGCTGCACCAAGGTATGGCGTAATAAAGTGGATAAAATAGGTTAATTAGTGTTTATTTATTGTACTTTATAAATAGGTTCTACTTAATGGTTTATTTAGTGTTTTAGACATCCAAACAGGTCCAAACCAAAAGGAAAACATCCAGAATCAACGAGAAGATACTAAAAAGCACAAGAAATACTTGTGTCGTTGGATGGGCCGCTGACACAAAGGAGGAGTATAACGTCAGCACGTAAGCTTCATCGCAGTTTTAGGCTGAGCCGTCACTTGAGCCAAAGGACCAAGTGAGATGTCTTGCGGCACACGCAACTTAGTGGCTAAAAGATATGTTTTGGACGGTCAGGATTCAAGATATCAAGATATATTCAAGATATTCTGGATATTTCGCTGCGCCGCCATGTGGGCCGCCGGCACACGCAACGGCCCAACTCCCGATTTGTTCCTTAACTTGCGGACCAAGTCGACTACTCATGCCTATAAATAGAGTTCATCATTCCACTCTCAAAGCACCTCGGCTCAGTTCAGAATCAATTCACCACAATTTAGAATAGTTTAGAGTTCTCTGCCTAGAGCTGTTGGGAATTCTCGGAGCCACACGCACAACGGAAGCAAAAGTTAAAAACAAAATTAAAAACGCGCTGGTCAAGAATTCCCTCCCGAGGTCCGCTAGTTGAATTTAAAACCAGATACGAAAAGTGTTATACCTCAAAGTTTCAATCGGATGGTTAAACAAGGCGAGTCTGAGAAGTCCGTTTGCAACGTCCTTCCTCCACCGGTGATCCACACGAACAGTTTTCCGAACACCCAGGTGCTAGCCTTCTGCTCCTTTCTCCAAAGGAACCGGGAATTGAATCTATGGTGTCTTTGACTCAAGAACTCCTTCTTGATCAAAGTATTGGTGGCGCAACAATGGGAGGAGAACAACAAAACCCCTTTTGTTTTCTTCTCTCAAAAACCCTAACCATGGAACAATTCGAATTCTCACTAACACTTAGGAAATTCGAATTTTCTCTCTCTAGCTATGGAAGTGGCGACTTTCTCTCTCTCTCTCTCTCTCTCTCTCTCTCTCTCTCTACAAGGAGGAAGATGAAATCACACAATGAGCTAGGGTTAAGCATGCTAGGCGACTTTTCTCTCTCTCTCTCTACAAGGAGGAAGATGAAAAGCAACTTATGAATTAGGGTTGAGGCTAGGCAACATATTCAGACTATAATTACCAAAATTATAGAATTTAATAATTCTAAAATCATGATATAATCATAATAACATATTTTAGGACTTCAATATCTAATTAAAATATTACCATAATATTTTAATTCAAATTCAAATTGCTATCTTGGAGAATCATATGGAAGATCATATCTCCCATTGAGTCCCACAAAATAGGCGCCTTATGCCCTTGTATTATCCTTGGATTTTAATAAATTAAAATAACTCCTAACTCTTAGGAAGTTATAACTAACTCATTATCTTCCAGGATTTTGAATTAAAATATTACCTTAATATCTTTAATTCAAATTTGAATTTTGAATTTAAATTCTTTATTGAATTAAAATATTACTCTAATATCTTTAATTCAAATCTTTGAATCTAATTTAAATTCAAACTCCATGATTTAAATTAATAAAACAATTTTATTAATAAAACCATAAAAGAGGCGCCACCCTCCTTATCAATATTAGTGAATTTTATAAATCAATAATCTCCTAACTTTTAGGAACCTTATTTGATTTATTATTCCCTAATATTATAATTGTAAATGCATTAATCCCTATTAACCATTTAACAATTATTATATTTAAAGGCAAAACACCCTTCCGTGCCCCTAACGTTTGCAGTGATTTTCAGTTATGCCCCTAACGTTTCATTTTGTTCAGGCATGCCCTCAATGTGCAACCAACGTTTCAATTATGCCCTCAATTTTGACTCAATGCACATGTGGCAATTTTTTTTGCTTATGTGTCATTTTTTTTGTCTGACTTGATTACGTGGCATCATAACTGGGCATTTTTTTATTTTTTTTAAATAACTGCTGGACCAAAACGCAAGTTTCACAAAACTGGAAGGACCAAAAAGGCAGTTTTAGCGAAGAGGTCATCTTCAACCTCTCGCTACCTGACCTGTTGCCCAAAACGGAGCTTCCGCTCAACCCGCCGGATTCGGCGTTTTTCTGTCGTCGTTTCCGGCAAACAAACAACAGAATGAATCGTTTCTTTAAGACGAGAAGATCTGGAAAATCAGATTGGCCAAAATGCTTCCGGAATTGATGAATCGAAATCAACGATTTCAAGAACTCAAGGACGTGAAATTTTCAATCCGGCGATACACAGGCTCTTAGACTACGCAAAATAGACCAAAAGAATCAGAAGAAGATGAATTACAAGATTATGTAACTCGTTTAACGATTAGCTTCCAGATTTGACGAAAATTTCGAAGAACGCATCCTTGCAAAATGGGCGACGGCCAGATCTGGATTTTTTTTTGTTGAGGGTGTCTTTAGCCTTTGATAACCTGATGATGATGATGAACGATGTTTTTTTTTTAATTTTTAGGATTATGTTTTAATTTTTGGATGATGAACTGATGAATGATGATGATGATGATCAACTAATGATGAACTAATTTTTTTAATGGTGAACGATCTATGGTTTAGGAATTTGAGTTTTGGGGTTCAAGGTTTAAGGGTTTTTAATATTTTTAAGGACTACATCAGAATGTTTGAAAGAGTTTTAGAACACTTTACAATTTTATTTTGAGGATTTGGGACTAAAATGAATGAAAATAATAAAAAGAGGGGGAATTGAGAATAATGGGATAAGAATGAGTGAGATACCTAATTACTCAAATTAGATTTTTGTAGAGTTTAGGGTTTTTAATACTTTTAAGGACTAAATTGGAATGTCTAAAAGAGTTTTAGGACACTTTACAATTTTATTTTGAGGATTTGAGACTAAAATGAATGAATATGATGAAAAAGAAGGGGAATTGAAAATAATGGGGTTTAGGGTTTTTAATATTTTTAAGGACTAAATTGAAATGTTTGGAAGAGTTTTGGGACACTTAACAATTTTATTTTGAGGATTTGGGACTAAAATGAATGAAAATGATGAAAAATGTAAATCCAGGGACTGATTTGCTAGTTTACTCAATTTTTATGTTCAAAAATGTAAATCCAGTCATTATGCCACGGTGGAATAAAAAATAAGAATGTCCAGTCATTATGCCACGTAGACAAAAAAATGACACATAAGTAAAAAAAATTGCCACATGGGCATTGAGTCAAAATTGGGGGCATAATTGAAACGTTAGTTTCACATTGAGGGCACGTCTGAACAAAATGAAACGTTAGGGGCATAACTGTAAATCACTGCAAACGTTAGGGGCACGAAATGGTGTTTTGCCTATATTTAAATTTGTCCTACAAATTCAAATATATTACACCTTTAGATTAATTAAGACAAGACTAAACGTCCCAGAAATTTCTGCTATGTCTCAAATTCTGTCACCGGAGTGACCCACGAATTAACCCTAATTCGTGTCCCTTTAAGCGATGTTCTAATCCTGCTCGCGTGTGACCCAGCAGGCCCCACGTGAAGTTGGCAGCAAGCCATCTCTATGACTTACAAGTCGTGAGCGGACTCTAGCAAGCCATCACGACTACCCAAAACACGTGAGTTATCGTTTTTACCAAAACCGATTTAACCTTAGTACCTCCGTGTCGTCGACCCTATTGTTCTACGATATCTTGGTCATGGATTAGGCACAGGAAAGTCATCCAAAATCCAAACCTAAAACTTTCTCGATCTTCTTGAGTAAGTCCCAATAAACTGAGTGGCCACTCTTTCCTTGGACAGACTCATCGAGGGCGCCAGTAAGATATCTCCCAAATTAATGGGGAACAAAAATCCCAATTTTGGCCAGTCCACGTTCCTCAGCACGGCAATCAACCAAACCCGTACTTAGCCCTTATGGCTACCCTGCTACGGGTAACGTTAGACTAAGCCAAAGTCTGACAACTGCAACGCCGGAACAATGATGACCTCAGGTCTAAGGCGACGCGACAGGCGTACAGGAGAGGCTATGCTGATGACTAAACCCATGCAGGACTCTCCGGGTCAGTCCAACAACTTGTAACCCTTTACATAATTGCACCATGACTCTCGTTCCAGCATCTCGTGCATGCATCACTATGCACCGAGGTCATGCTGGTCTTAGTTCATTTTCGCTCCCATGAAAACAATCGACCAGGGACAGATTTAGATTAATTATCACATAATTAATCAAGGACGTTATCATAGAAAAATGCTAAATAATATGATAACCATTAATTTATCTCTATAAATTAATCATATGTTCATAACATACATAAAATGGATTGGCCCTAGGGCACAATTTCCAACAAGAGCATGAGTAACTAATTCGGTAGATACTTGAGGAATGCTTCAAGGGTGTGGCTTGAGTTCACCACGATTTCATTGTAGAGTCCAGATGTTGATGTTGCATTTATGAGGTATGCTCAACTCTTTCATGGTAATTGTTGAAGTTGTTTATACATTAGATTAATAGATCAGTACTTTATTAGGGATAAAACTTGGTATTCCTGGAGTCTATCTCTTTTACGATTAATAAAGGTTGCTCTTTAAACATGTTTACATGGTTGGTTTACTTAAGAGTGTTCTATCTAGCTTAGAAAGTATAATTAGGATTATTCTTTATTGCTTATATTTGTTCATTGTTCTGATACTGCAATAATAGAGATTTCCTTGAAGAGCTCTGACAAATGCTCAATTTCCCCAGTTTTGGTTGAGTTACCTATCCTAATCTTATATCTTTCACCATTGCTTGATTGATTGTGTTTTAGTATAAATACATCATTTAACTTGGTTAAGTAAATGCACATTAATTATCTGTTATCTATCTTGAACGAACTATGATAGTCCATCTCTAGGGTTTTCTCTCAAGTATTATTTTATTCATTATATTAATTCGTGACAACTTTTATAACCAAAATTTTAAACTACAACCTTCATCACAATTCTCTTAGTTTCATCACATTGAGTTCCGCGAGACATTCGACCTTGGGTTAACATCTATACTATATTCTAATAAATATAGTAATACTTGCGAGGCTCGAGTATTATTAAATTTGGCTCGCTTGACACCTTACGACGGGTGTCCGACCAGTCACCTCTGAGTAATAGGTTTGCCGTATTATCTCTGATCTACAATTTTTTAGGTTATGTGAGAAACTTAAATATTGAAATACTGTCATAAATGTTGTTAAAAAATAAGAGATTAAATAATTTATTCACCTGTAACATGTAACAATAGAAAGCTCGACATGTGACCTTTGTTGTTGAGCCATTTAGATTCTGTGTATTCACATCCCAACCATATGTCCCGCATGGCAACAAAAGAGGAAATTGAAGTGGGTCATAATACCTAGCAGTATCAGGAACATTCAACAAACGACCTGATTTAGATTGCACCATGATATCTCTTCCATTAATTTGTGCAGCTTCTTAACCCCCAACTATAATAGCTGCAACTTCAGAGGCAGTTGGAAGGCTATATTGTGGTCGATTTTTGGGTTGTTCATGTATAATGAGTCGAAAACTTTCAACATTTGGTTGTTGTCCCAAATGCCTAAATTGTTGTACAAAAGGGTTTACCACATCTAATATTGACTTGATTTTCTGTATCAAATCAACATTTAATGTTTCATTTTCAACAACTCGATTATCTATTTCATGATCAATGTCGTAAATATATAGTTGCAGAAATCTAGGTCTTTCATTTGCATTGGGTAAGAACCCTCCAATTCTATGATAAACTGCTCCTTGAACACGAAATGAGTAGACACCATCTCTTGCATTAGCAAGTTCCCCATCTATATGAACTCCCATTGATGTAAATGCAAAAACATGATTATACATGCATATGTGTTGTCTGAAATGTCTACCAACATCAATTTGATCATTGTAAATAGCTAACTATTCTGGAGGTACAGGCATTTGAGGTAAAAAAGATTTAGCCATTTAGACAACAAAAAGCTGAACTTTCATGAGGAAAAAGACGTGCCCCACAAAATGGGCATGTCGTTGTTGAATGACATCAAGACCGTGTGACTCCAATTGATTCATGGAAATCCCTAGCAGAGTTTCTATTGTTCCTTCTCCTTCTTCTAACAATAGGTGGATGTGAAACTACCGGTATAGACATGTCATCATTCTCAGTGTGTCTACTTGTTGATCCTTATAGTTGTACATAAATATTTAAGACATAAATATATGAATTACTTTTTAAAATTTGAAAAAGAAATGTAAGTAATAAATACCTTCTACTCCTTGTGGGTCTCCCATTGTCCTAGCCATATGTCTTATTCAAGTAAGACGTGTTGTTCCTGAAGAAATGATGGAAAAATACAAAAATTTATCCCCTAAAAAATATTACAATTTGTTAGAGTTTTACTTGGTGATGTTCCTTTTTAATTACGTAAAAATTTAAGTTTCTAGAAGTAGTACAACTATTTGCACATTAATAAGTTTATAATACAACTATAATATATTAAATATTAATTTAATATGAATGCAATTATACCTATTTGATATGAAAGTACAGTAGGTTGATTTCCTTGCGAAATTTCCTCAGGATTAGAATTATGATGTCAACGATGATAATTTTCACGTCTTCTAGCTAATACTTCTTGCCTATGTTCAATGCTCATCGACTAGTATCATTGTCGTCGTTGAGATTGTCTTTGTTCTTGATTATCTGTTGTTTATATTAGCATAAATGTTAAAATGAGCTTCAAATGGTGGGTATTTATAACACCCATTTATGTATTTGGTAATAAACAATTTTGAGAAAATAAATTTTAAATACTAAAAGATCTATAATATGAAAAAAATAAATGATAAAAAATATAATAATGTTAAGAAATCTTTGAAGAAAATCATAAAATGTAAATACAATTAGGATTGAAAATAACACAAAAATCTATAATAATATTAATAAAGAAAATATCAAATAAAAAATATTTATATATATGTAGAAAACATAGTGATAGAAATCTAGATAAGAAAATGTGACTCAAAATGTAATGAAAGAATACAAAAATATTGAGACAATATAAAATACAAAAACTCAATATAATTATAAAATACAAAAACTCAAACCTGGTGTCATTCTGGTTCGTTTTGTTTGATATCTATGTGGTCGCTCTATTCCAATGTGTGGCTTCATGTTGAGTAGTCTAAAATTTAAATAATAGAAATTAGAAAAATAATAATAATAATAATAATAATAATAATAATAATAATAATAATAATAATAATAATATAAGATTGATTTGTATACAATTTAAAAATTATGCCGGGAGGAATACAGTAATGAGTAAACTACTAAATTAGTCCCTGGATAATTGGCTCGTTGACAAATTGATCCCTGAATTAAGGAAATTGACAAATAGGTCCCCGAATTTTACAAACGTTAGTCAAATTGGTCCTTCCGTTAAATCTTCGTTAGGCAACACGCTGAATTATTAATTTTATTATATTTTAAAAATAATAAAAATTTTAATAAGAACAGTTATACATGAACAGTGTATGTGATTTATGAAAGTGGTTCCTAAAAAATAGGGTGTAAATATATATATTTTTTATATTTATTTGTAATATATTTATTTTATAATATAGTTTTAAATGACCGAATACCAGAATGCCCCTTAGACTTATAATATAGTATATAAAAGTAATCATTAATTTTATTATATTTTAAAAATAATAAAATTTTTAATAAAAACAGTTATACATGAACAATGTATGTGATTTATGAAAGTGGTTCCTAAAAAAATAGGGTGTAAATATAATTTTTTTAATATTTATTTGTAATATATTTATTTTATACTACAGTTTTAAATGACCGACTACCAGAAGACCTCTTAGACATATAATATAGTATAGAAAAGTAATTATTAATTTTATTATATTTTAAAAATAATAAAAATTTTAATAAGAACAGTTATGCATGAACAATGTATGTGATTTATGAAAGTGGTTCTTAAAAAATAGGGTGTAAATATAATTTCTTTTATATTTATTTGTAATATATTTATTTTATATTATAATTTTAAATGACCGACTACCAGAAAGCTCCTTAGACATATAATATAGTATAGATATAGATATGTATATCTTATCCGCATTGCTAAAGAAACAATAAAATATAATATATATTTACATTATTAAAAAAATCTTTCAGCTTCTACACAATTCTAAGTAAGGATCATTAATCTAGTGTAGTTAGCTTCTTTTTCTCCATCACCCATTCTTTCTCAAATTCATTCTCCATCTCATTATTTTATGTTTGAAGAAGTGATGATCATGGTAAATATAATGAATCAACTAATAAACTCCCCATTTCCTCAACACTCTCTCTTGTTCTCTCTCCCATTTTTTAGATATGTCATCTCTCCAATTGCAGAGAAAACAGAGCATTCAGGTCCAACGAAACCGCATTTCGGCCTCATTGGCGTTATGTTGCGGTCACAACACCGTTACATTGTGATACAACTCTGTGATTTAGACTCACCCTCACAATTGCGGAGTGATGCGGTTGCGTTACCTGCCGCAACCGTAATATTGCGGCCGCATTTGGTGCGTCCGTAATTTGCAACCCTAGTCATTACATGGTGTAAATGTGAAAATCTTATTTACTTATTTTATTGGTTGATGTTTATGATGTGATAACTGATAACTGATATCCATTGTTCTTTGAGAATCACTTATCATCATGCCTATCTCATTAGAAAACGATGCCATTTAGTCTAATGATGGAGGATTCATTTTTTTTTTCCCATATTTTTAGTTAAGCAGAGAGAGCTTGACCTTGAGGATGTCTTAAAATTTTGAGACCAAAATTGTTGAGTTGATTAAGAGAAGCAATGGTTGTGTATGTAGAGAAAAAAGAGAAATAGAGAGGAAGAGGCGTGAGTGAAGAAAAAGTGACGAAAAGAAGAAGAGAAATAGAGGAAGAAGAACGAAAGGAAAATAAAGAAGAAGAAAAAAGAGATGAGTGAGGGAGATGGAATGTCCACGAAGAAATTTAAAATTTCATTTGAATTACAATTTTATTTGAGGTGCATTTGAATTTCATTTTAGTAGTTCTATTAAAAAATACTACAAGAGGGATATTAGAATAAATAATAATTAAAAAATAATAACAATTTTAAATGGATCATTGTGGAGAATCAGGGAACGAGGATGGGGAGAAAAGATCCCCACTACAAGGATCGGGGACAAGGACAAAGATGGGGCAGACCCTCCCTGCCCCCGCCCCGCACGGGTGTCTTGGGGATGAGAGCAATGTTGGAATGTTGGTCTTGTACTCTTGTGAAGCTCCTTCAGGATAAGCTGGTAAAGCCTTTATTGAAAAAGAATCCAATAAGTCTATATAAACCATTCTTGATTCTAGGCCACATCTTTTGGTAAAACTTACAGGTAGGGATGTCAAACGGGCCAGGCCCGCAGTGGGCCCGCCTCTTGGCGGGCTGGGGCGAGCCAGCCCGTTTAAAAACGGGCTTCAAAAACTATGCTCGGCGGACCGCGGGCTAAACGGGCTGGTCCGCGGGTTTTTTTTTTTTTACTAAAACTATTTTTTTTTTGCTAAAACTGTATTTTTTTTAGGCTAAAATTATTTTTTTTTGCCAACAGGCCAAAAACAATTATTGGGCCAAATATGTATTTTTTTTTTGTTACTACCTAGTGCAGATTTTTTTTTAGGTTCATAGGCCCATTTTTTTGTTTAAAAAAAAAAGCCCGTTTAAGCCCGCGGGTAGTCCGCCCCGTACCCGTTTAGCCCGCAGGCTAAACGGGCCAGCCCATTTAGGCCCGCATTTAAACGGGCTTATATTTCGAAGCCCAAGACCGCCCATTTAGCGGGCGGGTGGGCCGGGCCGGGCCCGCGAGCTTGGGCCCATTTTGACATCCCTACTTATAGGATAGGAGCCTTGTTGATCTACATTTTAAAAAACAACATACTGAACTTCAAGTTTGGTGATTGGTTTCAGCAATGAGGTAACTTGGACATCTTTTAATTTCGATAAGTTTGCCATTTTAATATAATCAATATTCAATCATCCCTCCTTCATCATCCTCAGTCCGCATAGAGATTTGTGAAGTCTCTTGCAATGCTTCTCAGATCTTCATTGGAGTATTTCCATTTCTCATTCATTGTCCCGGAGAGGGAAGAGGATCCTCTGCCATACCGCACGGTGTGCGGTGCGGAAGGGACCAATAAAGGAGCGCCACGTGTGCAGGCGCGCCCACGTGGCGCTCGCCTATTGGTCCCTGCCGCACCGCACACCGTGCGGTACGGCAGAGGATCCGGTGCTCCCAGAGAGCATGATATTGATAATATTCCTTCTATGCTTAACATCAGCAATTCAGCATGATATTGCTTACTGTTTCTTTCCCATTTGGTATGCCAAGCCACTTTAGGCCTTTAAGCCCACATCTCATGCTCACAATCTCTAAACTGATTGAAATATTTAAAGGCCAGTTTTACTAAGTTCCATTGGCAGCTGATTTGACAGTTTTTCGCCTTTAATGGTTTGAAAATTTAGAAAACACTAATTCCTATCCTGACGATTGAATCTACCCCGTCCAATTTTAAACTGCACTAAACAGAGCTCCTTTATTTTGCTTATGCTTAAATTAATTATGCGATCCATAATCAAAACAGACACCAAAGTAAATGTAAGAAATCCAAGAGTCAGGAAAGAAACAGACAGCAAAGTTAATGAAAGGATCAAAACAGACACCAAAGTAAATGTAAGAAATCCAAGCGTCAGGAAAGAAACAGACAGCAAAGTTAATGAAAGGAACTGCAAGCGTCATTTTAGACCATCCAAGAACCAGGTTTGATTTTTACCAGAGATCAAAATGAAAAGTCCTGTCATATCAGCATATTCGCCAACTAACCATCGATAGTTAAGATGTGATGAATAAATTGAAATTATACTAAGTATATACAATATAACAACAGAGCCAGAATATGTCGGAAAACGATACAGCAATTTTATGGCAACCCAACCCACCAAAATGTAAGCCAATCAATCTCTCTTTAACTTCAGAGGAGAACTTTGCTTCGTTACAGAACAATGACCATGAGTAAACTTAGCAGCAACCTCAGTTCCATTATCATCATCCATGCAAAATCAAAGTTTCCTTGATGCCTTAAGATTGTAATCATGCTTGATAAGATTTGATCTGAGCAACAAGGACCTAACATCCCGATCAAATTCTCTTCCAGTCTCCAGAACTCTTTGAAAGGTGGCATTCCTTTGATCTGCATGTCGAGCATACAGAATTTTGTTGTGCGAATCGATTCGAGCCTGCAAGGATGCACAATTTTGTAGGCAATGCTTAAGTGAAAAAGAGAATATCAAGGGAACTATTCACTCTCTAAAATCAGGAGCTACCACCCAATCTAGATAACCTTAACCCTACTAGATATATATATATATATATATATATATATAAACAACAGCATGCTAGCTGTTTTCAGATAACAGCTGAAAATAAAATATTCGCGCAAACATATATATAGACAATAAAGTAAAATAAATACTCGAATGTTTCAAACAAATTATCAAATATATTTAAAGCTAAATAAAAAAAATGAAATTAAAAACAATTTATATATGCATGCATGGACTCCTAAAAGAAATTATAAAATTTATGGAAAAAACTTAGGTAAAGTTCCTTATATCTTTGCTATAAGGTTCCTCCAATCATAAGTTTAATTTACACTCTCTCTTCTATGATTGATCATACATAAAGGTGTGTTTAGTATTCTCTCTCTACCATGATTGGTGATACATAAAATTTCTGCCACATGTCAAATGTTGATTGGAGAATCTTATAGCAAAGATATAAGGAACCTTACCTAAGTCTTGCCAAAAATTTTTACTTATATCATGTCTCATTGATAGATGCCGCTCAAAATTTAATCCTGAGGCATGTCTGCCAAATACATCGGATTGAGTTAGGCCCCTTTATTTTTGTTCAATCCAAAACAATTCAATCTATCATTTACTATGAGTCTAAATTGGTTTAAAAGGTTTTGGAACCTCCTGGTCATTGGTGCCAAAATCAGTGTATATATATTATTGTCTGGTTGAACTACAGACAACTGAGGAAAGCAAGTGATAAAGCGCATAACTTCAAACCACACCTGTATCTGGTTATCGGTGATCAAAGCTTCAAGTTCTTTCTCGAGTCCAGCAACAGTTGTCTTGAATGCATTGGCCATCATGCGCAAGTCAACAGACACAAATGGAAGTGTATACTGGATAAGGGCTTTGTGACGGATTTGATCATAAAGTGTCTCAACATGGTCATGCAAGTGTATATCAAGCAATAGATTTGTCTTGAGGTTCCCAAGGTATTCCAAACAGGATGCATAATGGCTACAAAGAGGCAGAAAAGAGTTAATTATTTGAAGAGATGGGAGGGGCAAAATGTAGAACATATAATGGTGAATAATTAAATTTAAAGATATCTGCGAGTCCCTATGATGGAGAATCAATAATAATGGGAACATTGGAAAACAAATAATATATTCTAGAAATAAGGAAATAATTTTTGCTACCTAGAAAATATAAGAATTTGACTAGAAAATGAACTTTGCTTTTATTATCTAGGAAATAGGAAGAAGTAATAGCATCTAGGAAATATCTTTACTTTATTGTCTTGGAAGTTGTTATCTTCTAATTAGTTTTAATTTATGTTTGACTTGGGCTCTCTATATAAAGCCCCTTCTACCTTTTGTAATGGAATTCATGCAATTTAAGAATATTATTCAGATTATTGTTTCTCCCTCATTTCTTCTATTCTCCCTCCATTTCTCCTTTCTCCCTCAACTTCTCTTCTTCTCCTTATTTCTGTTTCTCCCCCCCTTCTGAATTTTGTTCCTTCCCCCTCTGATTTCTCATTCTCTCCCTTTTTCTCTCTCAATAGGGAGAATAAGAGAAATTGAGGGAGAAAGGAGAAATGGAGGGAGAATAGAAGAAATTAGGGAGAGACAATAATTTGAATACCATACCATCAAAGCCTTATTCCACTAGGTGGGGTCGGCTATATGGAACAACTGACGTTGATCCATACGAGAGACACGACAAATGTTTTACGTTGGCTGTCGCTTGCCTAACACAACCCTCCTCTTTTAACGGGCTTGGGACCGTCAGTGTAAGCATAAGCAAACACAGGCAGATCTGAATAATATTCTTAAATTGCATGAACTTCCATTACAAAAGGTAGAAGGGGCTTTATATAGAGAGCCCAAGTCACACAAATTAAAACTAATTAGAAGATAACAACTTCCAAGACAATACAACAACAACAACAACAACCAAAGCCTTATCCCACTAGGTGGGGTCGGCTATATGAATCAACTGACGCCAACGTGTTCTATCCTTGCACATGTCAACCGTAAGGTTATTGATAGCTAAATCTTTTCGGATAGTTTCTTGGATAGTTTTCTTTGGTCTTCCCCTTCCCCGGATTATAGGATTCTCTACCATTTGATCAACTCTGCGTACCGGGGCCTCTAAAGGTCTTCTTTGCACATGCCCAAACCACCTAAGGCGTGTTTCGACCAATTTCTCAATGATAGGCGCCACACCAACCTCCTCTTTGATGACTTCATTCCTGATCTTATCCATAATAGTATGACCACACATCCAACGAAGCATTCTCATCTCAGTCACGTTGAATTTTTGCTCATGTTGCCCTTTTATTGCCCAACATTCAGTACCATACAATAGAGCGGGTCTTATTGCCGTGCGGTAAAATTTTCCTTTTAGTTTAAGCGGCACACTTCCAAGACAATAAAGTAAAGATATTTCCTAGATGCTATTACTTCTTCCTATTTCCAAGATAATAAAAGCAAAGTTCATTTTCTAGTCAAATTCTTATATTTTCTAGGTAGCAAAAATTATTTCCTTATTTCTAGAATATATTATTTGTTTTCCAAGGTTCCCATTATTATTGATTCTCCATCACCCTAGCTACCAATATCAGTGATTCAGTTCATGATCTTTGTTGACAAATTTTAAAATTGCAGAACACAAATGAAAAGGAAAATGTAAGTGTGGCCAAAGGCCTTCAACCTCTCCCCCCAACCCCCACTGAAAACAAACAAAAATAAAACATTTCCTACATGTACATACTAAAGCCATCTGATCTAAGACAATAATCAAAAACTATAACCAACAGCCAATCCCAGGAAAATGAATGAAATTTAATGAATTTAACTCTATCTTCAACTTCGATAACACGGTAACACCATTGTCAAGAACTAGCACTCTCTGTATATCATGCATTCCAATCCATTTCTTTCTAGAAGTTTGTCAATGTTTTCAAAAAAAAAAGCAGATCAGCAACCTCAAATGAAATACATCGGTTCAAACAACATACAGTACAATTCCTCCTTCTAAGCCGAAATGGTCAGAATTGCCTCTTTATAAGTAATTTTTCTATTCATTTAGGTGCCTAAAAAATGTGATCAGTGGTTACCTTGGGTAAAAATAAAGATGAAAAAGAATATAAATTACCTTGAGTAAAAATCATTTATCAGCTCCCTTACTTCAGGTACTAACTCTAAGAAATTCCGAAAGTTAAGATTATCTATAACTTTGGTCTGTCAAATAAAAAATATCAAATAAAAAAGGAGATACTACAGTATTATAATTGAAACTGAAAAATGTCATATAGAAGCAAAATCATCACAAGAATATAATGGAGTACATGCCTTTAGCTCTGCCCGATCAAATGTCGCAAGTGCACAAAGTCCACCATATGTTGCAACATCTTGAGGTGCAATTACTTCATTGTAGTGACTTACCAGTTCTGGACCTGTTTCTAGAAACTGCATTAAATAAATAATACAAGGATTATTGGTTATCAAAAGACAAAATTGAATCCTTAAACTCCTGCTAAAAGTTACAAAGATCATGCACAAAATGCTGGAAATCCCTATGCTAGTCTCACTCAGATTGTCAGTAGAAGAATTGTATGTGTGAGTGTCAAGGAGAATATTCTGGGGAAGTAGCAAATATAAGAGATAAATGAGACATTTTTGCATGGCATATCTCAGTATAAATGAAAAATATGCATTTACCACCAGTTTGGATATGAAGATATTAACTCCCTCTACCAAAATGAGTCAAATGTCAAAAACTCAACTCCAAAACCAATTTACAGAAATATCAAACAGCTTGGTGTCAGTCATCTTCCATTGATATTCTCTTAGATTGCCCTTATTGCATTTGCAGCTCCTTTAAACACTAACATCCTCCATTTGAGAACTTACTTCCAACCATAAATAGATCGCTATAAACCCATACTCAGGTCAAATCCAAGGACAAAGCCAGAACAATTGTCCATCGGGAAAAATAATGTCAGCAATGAGTTACTTAAAATTGCAATAACAGAATAACAGCCCCAAGCCTGATATAACCCAAAGTGCCAAGCCAGAGCCTGAACCATAATGTAGAGTAAAATTGACTGCAAGAATATTTTACAGACTTCTACTCTGAATAAATCTCTATGACATATCACCAAGATTAACTTCAGAAATGCCTACAGCTAGTTATTGTGTGCCAATTCCCAGAGTGAATTGTAATATTGTATGACTGGATAAATTTAATGACATAACTGTTATCATTGAATTTATTATCGAGAACTCCAACAGTTCAACCAAGATATCAAAGTTAAAAAATCTCTAAGCATAAGTAAAAATTTTCAAGTACAGTTTGATAAGAATAGCATAGGTCTATACAATGAACAAACCTTTCGAGCAGCCAGCTTGTACTTTTTGGCCTCTAGATTTGCCAATCCTGCAGCACAGCGTAGCTTTGCAACTGTAATCTGATCAAGAGCCTCTGGTGTCTGTTCTGCCTTACTAACATAGCTTGTAACATGAGTAAATTGACCCATCTCAATGCTAACCAGAATCGCACTCATACACATATGAATAATGTGCTTTGAAGTTGTGCAATAATCTCGGGTACGGACATAACTTTTGAAAGCATCTCCTAACTGACCATGAGCATAGTAAAAGTCTCCAAAATCATTGTAACCCATTCTAATGCTTTCTTTGATCAAGTTTGTCTGCAGAAGTAAAAGGAAAGTTAGAAAAACATATTGGTAGAAACAGCAAAGAGGAGAAATTTAAAAGGTACTTAAAAAAAGAATTAGATATAAGTGCGTAATAACCCACATAGCCTCCATACTCTAGTTTCTTTACTATGCTAACTGTGAAATGAGGTACATTTGACAGACACAATCAGATATTAATGATGCAAAACACGGGCAGAGAGTATTGAGTTAATTGGCATATGAAAAAAGGGGACTGATGCTAGTCTGTATAAATGATAAAATTGATTTGAACAGTTATAAAACATCCATAGGATCCTAAGCAAAACCATTAGTCTGATAGATCAGCACGGCAAATAACAATACGTTTTTCATGTTCAAAGAAAATGGTTAATCTACCATGCTAACGGAACATAAGTATTGGCAGAATCCTTTGGATTAGAACAATGTCTAATCAGTGCCTCTTTAAAGATATATATGAATCCTTATATAATTACTGCTGATAAGTAAGGAGACATGGGTAATGGAGCACTCTGATAAAACAAGTTATAGCTACCATGCTTAGTAGCACAATCTTTAAAAGCAGGTGGAAAAACAAAGTGATGCAGAACATTCATATACCAACTAACAAATGCCTGGAGCTCCTAGAGAGTCAACATACCTACATATAATTATACACTGGAACTATTAACATGGAAGACTCTAACGAAAACGAGTTTATTCAAGCAATTATCATTCCATCAAGCACAGCTCCAGAATTGTATTTCATCAAAAACAGTATTACTCCTGGCACAAAAGAAGCGACAAAGCCAAAACAATTGCAACAATTCCGAAATCTGATCAACCCATTTGAATATAGCTTCGACAGACACTGATATAATAGAAAAGAATAAGAGTCAAAAACACATACCCTATAGGCATTGAGCTCATTCTCGAGCTTCTCCTTCCTCTGTTCTGCCCTTCGATCTATCGTCTCACACCAAGCCACATCCATCACATAATCGGGCCCCAACCGCCCATCAATTTTCTGCACAACTTCTCTGAACAGCTGGGTGTTCTCTCCCTTCTTAATCTCATCGTAGGCCATGCGAAGCGCCTCGAGCTGCATAGTAGTGTTCTTCCCAGAGTGGTCAGCGATGAAGAGGAGTCGCATAATCTTGGTGCGACCAGTGTAGAGGCTCGCATATGCTTCAATGTCAAGCTGGTCGCCGCTGATAATTGGGCGATGGTTGCGGTTACCCTCGTCACCGCCGTTGGCGTAGATTTCGTCGATCATCGGACCCGACGTCTCGTCGTCACCTTCCATGTCGAATATGGGAAGAGGAAACCCTAAAGGAGGAGTGAAATTGAGGTTTAGGGTTAGGTTTTACGAGGGAGCCTTCCCTTGTTGTCGCAGTGTGAGACTCTGATTACGGAGTGTGCTTAGGAAGTGAAACTATAACTACTCACTCACCTTCGAGCCCAGTGGCTTGATAAAAAAGAGTAAACCTATTTTTTGGTCGTGAATTGTTATTGAGTCAACGATTTAATCCATTAATTGTAAGAAAATACGAATTAGTCTCTGAATTTTATACCACCACCAAACTTTTAGACATTAAATTGTAGGAAAATATGAATCATTCCCTGAATTTTACACCATCGTCAACCTTTTGGTCCTTGAATTGTAGGAAAATATGAATCAGTCCATGAATTTTACACCACCGTCAGTCTTTTGGTCTCTGAGCTGTTAATCGTCAATTAGCCTGATTGTCCGTGAAATGATGACGTGACACCGTTAAATGGTTATGTGGCCTCCAAATTAACTTTTCTACTCAAATTCATTTTACACATCATAAAAAATAATTTAAAATGGCACCCTCCCTTCCCACTCTTTCTTCTCCGACTCCTTCACTCTCCCCCTTTTATCCATTGTTGTCGTCACTTCGGCGACAAATCTCGATCTTACACCTGCCTTGATCTCGGTTGTTCACTCTTGTCCTTAATGGAGATTAGCCACTATTGGTTTTACAGATACATTATCAATCTGTCTAGATGTTAACCACACAGTTCCCTATTTTACAATACATAATCTTTAAATATTGTGATTAACGAAAGACGAGTGTAGATATAACTAGTCTCCACATTCAAGAATTGGGGATAATCATCCTCATCATTTAGAGTACTAGCATATGTGTACCTTTTTAAAAATGATTCATCAATTTTCAATGAATCGTCGCATACTATTCAAAAACTCATTAACACTCCCACTAGATAAGCATTCAAGTGGACATTGGGTTTGCATTATGCATGACCACGAGCTCCCATTAGATCAAAATGCTTACAACTATTTAAATAGTCACATACAATTTAGATCTTGATCCAGATGAGGGTTTAAATTAAAGTTTTGGGTATGTCTCTCCCACTTAGGTAAAACACTCAAGCTATTTAAATAGTCTCATACCATTCAAGTTCTCTCTCTATGGGAATAGGAGTCATGAGGTGGCCACATGCCTCTCTGTAGACTCCCACTAGTCCTAATATCTCCTTATATTTGGTTAAACTTTCTCCATCGCGACCAACAGTCAAATTGTTAACTCTAAACCATTGGGCCACGAGGGTCTTCTGTGTGCGTTGTGGATCACAACCACAACACACTCTCGTGTGCCAAATCATGGCTTACTATTTGTAGCTCAAGATGCACCGCGGCGCAACCCATTTGGTTGGCAGTGGGGTAACTATCGGTGGCCAACTACTGGTCAACGGTCAACGGTGGTTGGCGGTGGTCAACAGCCGCTGCCGACTTCCGAACCATCACTAACCAAAAGAGTTAAAATTATAAAAAAATATTAACCAGTATATTATATTTTTGGACTAATTTGAGCAAGGTGAGAATTGATTAATCAAATGAAATAAAATAAAATAAAACTCAATAATAAAGCAAACAAACAATTGTTATAAATCAAATTATAAAAGCCTCCTTAGAATTGATCCCTACTTATTGCCTTTATTTAATATATCTTTTTCAATTATTAGACATCAAATTATAATAAACTAATCCCGAGTACTATATTACTTATAATCTTCTATTGATCTCAAATAGACCTATTAAACATAATTATTCCACCTATTCTCATGGAAGTTAAATTATTTTAACGCTTTAATGCTAAGTTTGTTTATGAGTTTTTTTAGGGCTAATAGATATTCTCTTCCTATTAACAAACCCTAATTAAATTAGTGTCTAAAAACATTTAATCAACGGTCTATTTAAGAGCTTCTCTTGAGAAGCACATAAAACACCCAAATTATATCTACCCCGCCAACCGAACAAGAAAGAGATGAAGAAGAAGAACATAAGAACTGAATTTATTATAATAAGAATCCAATAATGTCACAAAGAAAAATTTTAAATTACATCCCTAAGCAGTTCACAATCCTAGGGAATAGGAAAAGCCTAGCCACACATATTCAAAATAAAATCGAAATCAAAAGTAGAAGACATAAACAAACAAGAAAAGAGAAGAAGAAACGATCTCACAATCTCCACTTAGGTCGTCTCGATAACCAAAATATGTCAACCAACAAACTCAAAATTTCTCGAACATGTAGGAAGGTAGAGTCTGAATTCCATTTCGGCAGCGTATCTACGTTCGAGAATGAAACAACAGAGAAAACAGAGAAGGAAGTCAAATTTCAAAGAGTGGCTGATGGAACATAAGCTCAGAATAACACGTCCTTTAAATAGGCAAAAATTAGGGTTGGAGACTGTTTGGCGCTGATTGTGTCGATGCATTTATTGCATATTTGGCGAATATTTCATTTTTCTTCTAAGATCCTCTGAATTTGATCGTTTCCAAACACGTTTTCCTTTATTTCTCCAAACTTTCCTTTCTTCTCAAGTTTCCTTTTTTCTCCCATCAGCATTAACTCACAGAAACACGATTCTTGCATACTAAGGAACTTGACCCCGACTGAACAACACAAATTCATGCTCTTTTCCCCTCTAACTTCAGTTTCTCTCTCCTTTGACTCTTTACCACTCAAAACGCACAAGAAATGTTCTCCTATATATGATCACAAAAGAATACTAACTTAGGGGTGCCTTTATTTAAATTCAAACTAAAAACCACACAATGAAAATGCCATAAAAAATTAAAATACGATAAAGACTGGCAAAACTTAGGAAACACAAATTATGATATTATAGGCTAAAATTCATTATTGATCAACATAAAAGAATCTAAATTCATCTTAAACAAGGCCTACATAATTCCAATTTACGAAGTTATCATCCATGGCGATCTCAGCTTCTAGACCACTTCCATCTATTGTGTTTATGCCGGCTCCAGTTGATGGTGACTATAGCTCACTAGCAACCACGTACTATTGTTGAATAGTAATTTCGCTCCAAATGTTTATTATTTTAATAATAAACTAATTATTATTTAACAATTAAACACAAACAAAAGATTGAGGTTCAAATATAATTCTTAGGGAACCTAGGCATATTCCAAAGTTTGGATAAAAAACCTAAATTCAACTATATTATCATGGGTCGGGGATAAAAATTATTCGTGAATTTTGACTCACCATTGCTTGGAGACCAAAGCGCTAGTAAAAACCATAGGCTCTAATACTAGTGTTGGTTTTTGAATCCTTGAAACTTGACCTAGTGACCGAAATGCAAACATATAAATAAATATACAAGTAATAAATAAACACATTGCGGAAGTTGCTAACTTCGATGTTACACTAATGCCTCCGATCTTTCTAGTGCCTCTATTATGTGATATTTATTTACAAGAGATAAATATGTTATCCATGACTATGGGTGTTCAACGGTTCCCACCAACCTGCTAAATCCAACTACTGTCGGTATTGGAAATGTCTGCTAGTTTCTTTGATCCATTCCGTGTCGCATCATATGGTTCCTTACAACTATCTTTTTGAAGCAGATAGTTTTCAGCGCTCATTCTATAAGAAGTCTGAAGTAGATGTTATGATCAACGAACTCCTCCAGGCCGTGGAACCCTTTTTACAGGCGGTTCAGGACAGTGTTTGCGCGGGGCAAAAGACACTACCACCGGTTCCACCCGTGGAAGGAAGTTCTGACTCTTCCCTTCCGTCTCTCTCAACAGCCAGCGATCCAAAATCTTGTGCCACCTGATCGGTCTCAAGGATAGAAGTTTATCAAATGGATATCGGGTAGGATTCATATTAGTTTCCTAATGTGCTTCCTAGCCGGTACGCCTTGCCCTGGCGCGACAGCCAATTCCAAACCTGTGGTATTAGCTTACCGCTGGACTGGCTTCCGCGTCACCGTCCGATCCCACCGTGAGGTGGATATCTATAAGAAACTTCTACCTTGAAAACGACCAAGACTCGCCTAAACGGCTGTAGAAACAGCCGAGGGGAGGCACCTCTTCTAACCAAGAAAAGGACTCTGAGTGTCATCAGAGTGAGGTTAAATAACCAAATATAGAGATGGGTAAGACCCGGACTCCACACTACAAGAAAAGGTGTTGTTTGTGACAAGATTTTGTTTCGTCATAGAATCCGTCACAAATTCATCCATTCTCAGTGATAGATTTGGCAAAAGGGCAAAGGGCCATTTTGTGACAGACTCGGCCCGTCACAAAGGATTTAAGTCACAAACTTAGGCCCACATGGAAAATTTTATTTTTTATATTTGAAATTGGCCCAATTTGCCTAAATTAATGTGCGGCTTTTCCCTTTTCACAAAAAAAAGCGCGTTGATCGTACCATATTCTATCATGCATTTCAATGATGTTTTGGAGAATTTTATATTCATTTGGGAGTCAATTACATGCCTTTATGATATTTTATGATAAAATATGGTACTTTGAGGTTTAGTGCTTATTTGGACTATTTTGTGATTAATTGTCAGATTTCTCTCGGGTTTGATGTTTATTATATGCTTGATCCTTTTTATCTTGAAAGTTCACATAGTCTTTGGTGTTTTTGATAGGTTTGAATGAAGTCCGAAGCATTGAAAGCCTCAAGGAAGAGTCAATGATACAAAAAGATGAGCCAGGGACTGAATCATAATTAATTGGTGCAGTTTAAGGTAGTTCATCGATTACCCGTTGGTTTGTACTATCTGGTGAGTAACCGACGGATGTCACTCAGGATTTTATAATTTTCAAGCCCAATCCCAATTCTTGATGGATTTGGCCCAATCCAGCTGGGAATGATCCGGAAATGTAATATAATATGTTCCTAGTTCATTTTTAAAGGTTATCACACAACCACATGCACGCCTATCACCTTCTTGTTATTCATCTTTCATGATCTTTATCATCTTCTTGGATTTTCTTGTGGTGCCATGGTTGTTGAGTCTTGATTTGAGCTTGGTGAAGTTCTTATTTGTATCACGAGTAGCTAAAACCTTCAACCTAGAGGAGCGAAGGATTAAAGCATGAGCTAGGAGCTTCATCTAGAAAGTTTTTCCACATTCGGATGAACCTTCTTGTTTTTGTTTCTTGGTTTTGACTTGGAAACTAGTTGTAATTGTTATTCTTGTTTTTAGATTGAGAGTTTGAACTTAATTCTTCCATTTACATCTTGATTGTAACCCTTTGGGTGAATGCTAGTTTGGTTATAATTATTGGTGTATTAGCTCCAACAATGGTGATTGTTGTAGAGAGTGTGACCCTTAATTAATTTTATCATCAATTCAATGAGTTTTTCATGGAAGATTTCACGTATTATAGATTTATATCTCGTCGCCTGTGCGTCTGAGTTCCTAAACTCTCAACCCCCTAGGGTTCTGACGAGTTTTCCGACAAATCTTCAAGAACAATTTCCTCTGCGGCCCCACATCAACTTTGCCTCTTACCAATCCTAGATGCCCCTCATTCCTCTATAGATCATCACGCGCTCTACATTTAATTACCCTACAGTTTCGAGAGAAGTGACATTTAATACGAGGAAAACGTGCGACCGCCTTTTCTGTCAGATCCAAGCTTGGTACAGCTTCTCTGATTGAGAACCAACGGTCTGGATCCAATCTTTGATCAACAAGAACATCATCGGCTTCAGATCTGGCATCTCTTCGGACTTATATCTAGGTTCATGTACCCCATCCTTGCTCTCCTTTTTGTTGTTTTTCTGGTTTTACCTTATCTGTCTCCCGAAAGCCTTTTATTATATATTTTTCTGATAGCGTCTTTAGCTTAGCCTTTTGCTTAAACCTCTTCGCGTTCCCTAGAGTTTCCTTTGCCTACACAACGATAACCCTAACTCTGCACAGCATTATAAATTTAAAATAAATATGAGATAAGTGGTTTTTATATATTAATTTTTTTAATATTTAACAATATATATTTTTTTGGCCAAATTAACCATTTATATAATTTTACAATTTAAGACAATATTCTATATCCATAATAAACTTTGAATAATTATATAATTGTTTATTCTATAAAACTAAAACCCACTATTTTCATGCATGACCCTAAATTTAACTTTCAAATGTTTACCGAAAAAAAATTAACTTTCAAATTTTATTAATATTAATTCCTCCCACAACTCCCACTATTAAAAATGAAAAAAAAATTAATTATTCGGTCCCCTTAAAGTTTGGAATTGGTTATGCCAATTAATATTGATATCTTAATTATAAAATTCATCTAATATTAAATTAAATTATATTATGAATTTGTAAACATTTTGCATGATTTTAGGTACTTATTTAATTTGTCTTAATGTTTTATGTTTAATTTAATCATACCCTAAATTATCTTATTGGTTGTCATTCAAATTACATAAGATTTTTCTATGATTTTAGATAATATATAATTTGTTATGATTTTAGAAATAATTGTTCAAAAAATTTAATAAATAGAATATATATTAATTTTCACTTAATCACCATTATTTTAGGGAAATTTGTTAAGGTTTAAATTAACTTCATTAATATTTCAATTTTTATAATTATTTATTTATTTTTTTAATTATTTATTTTAATTATTAATAAGTGTACCTCTAATATAATATTTATGATTTCCCTTATTATCTCATTCTCCCAACAACAACGGAAGTTATAATATTAAAAAATATATTTAATCAAACAATAAATATTTTGGAATTGCAATCTTATTGACTAACAGATTATATGAATAGTGTAAGGAGTGAGACCATGACTTGATTGACCAAATTTTTATTTCTGTACATGTTGAGAAAATCCTAAGCATTCTCTTTCCTGAAGAGAATAATAATAGGTAACATCTTTTGATAAGTGAGTTTTTTAAGCATAGATAAATAATATATGGCTAATTTAACTTAAAAATATTTTAGTTTAAATAAATAATAAAGAAAACAATATTAGACCTTAACAAAGAATGAGGATGAGGTTAATCTTAGAAAGAGTTTATCTAAATAGTATCTTTAACAGTTCTTTCTAGAAACATTAAATGAGTCTTAAGAATACTAAAATGCTTATTATAAATTATATAACAGGAAATTAAAATCTGGAGTATATTTTATATAAGTTTTTAAGATATTCAGAGGGATGAAATCCCAATTTCAAGCATCGATGATCTTCTCATGATCACAAGTATCTTCTTATTCTTTTTTTATTCTTTTGGCTCTACGTTACTTTATTTAAGTGCTAATGTGCTTTTCTTCTAAATTATTTCATGATTGTATCACTTATTTTAACAACTATAACTTTTTACAGCTTGCACTTATCCCATTTGGAGACAATTGATTGTTTTGTAAAAAAAAATTTAATGGTTGTTTTACAACTAGGGAATTTCACTTCTATATATGCTAAAGATTATATATTTGAGTGAGAAGATGTTAACGAACTACAACTTTGTACAAGGGCTTCGAACACATTTAGTGCCTTCCAACACAAGTGAGTACAATATGTGGCCCTTGCAGCATCCGTTGGAGTGTACCGGAGGAGAGCCTTGAGCATAAGCAGAATGACACGGTGATGATACTCCAAATTGTGTGTTATTGATGTATTTTCTTAATTTTGAATCTCTTTAATAAAATTTTGTATGTAAAAAATTTACACAAATCTTGAGAGAACTTTTTTGATGGCTGCTAAACTTCAAGAGCTATATAAAATCACAGGACATGCTTCTCCACTAAAACAATTTGTGACTGTGAGGATTAGACTAATTGCTGGGTTTCCTGGTTGTTGATGGTGCAGCTAATTACAAACGACAGGTTCATCAGTGTTTTTCACAGGGTCTTAGCAAGTCAAATAAGCCCAAGGATTTCCATAGCAAGCTTCTTCATAAACAATGGTCATATAGAAGAGAAAACACCAAAGGTTTATGGTCCAATTAGAGAATTGTTATCAGGTGAAAACAAAGCAATCTATAAGGGTGTTACCACAAAAGAGTTTTTGAGTCATCATTTCTCAAAGGGCATTGATGGGGACTCTGCATTGCAGCCCTTCAGATTATGATAAAATATAAAGAATATGATGGATTCACTCTTGGTTCAAGTAATCATTTACCAAAGTTCACTACCTAATACTCATCCTCTTTCATTCATCATTTTAATGTATGTGTGCAGGGATATGCAATAAAAACTTTTGGCAACAACTACTGCATTTAATCACTCAATTCGAGGTGCGTAATTATAGAGAATTGAAAAGGAACCACCAAAGCTTCATTAAACTCTGAAGATCTTAGAATATTCTAACGCTTCTTTTTTTAAATATCTTTGTTTAGGTGCTAATGGCATACTTTGTTGGCACACCTTCAAATGCTGTTTGTTTATTTAGGTGCTTATGACGATGAAGAAGCTGCAACACATGCTTATGATCTAGCAGCATTGAAATATTGGAGTTAAGGTACCATCCTCAACTTTCTGGTAGTTGAAATTATTATTATTACTTTATTATACATAGTTTAATTGATTCATTGAACTTAATTTGCATTTGGTTACAATAGATATATATAGACACTTATTTTAGTTATTATATTTTTCACATTGATACTTCAATGTAGGCAATTCCCTATCATGCTATGTTTTGCAATGACCATAAATAAGAGTCAAGGTCAAACACTATCTAACGTTGGGTTATATCTTCGTCGTCCGGTTTTTTCACATGGCCAACTCTATGTTGCAATCTCTAGAGTTCGTTCTAGGGATGGTTTAAAAATTTTGATATGCCATGACGATGGTGCTTTAACGGGCAAGACTAAGAACGTTGTTTATCGTGAAGTTTTGCAGAGCATTTGTTAGACCTTTGTTTTTTTGTTAGGTTACAAGCATTCCTTTTCGGTTAATTGTAATAATGATATGCTTTTTTTTTCTACATACTTTCTCAGATTTTCATAAGTGCATGTTAATATGCTTCTTTTTCTTATTATCGTATTCATTTTCATCATGTTACTATGGGAGTTTTATTTCGTTGTTATGGATGAATTTTCCTCTTTTGTTTCAATGACATATTTGGTCTTTATGTTCTTCCTTTATTTACACTGCCTGAGTTATCCGTATGTTTTTAAGCACACGAATATATTTACAGATAAACATACTTTTATTCTCTTATATGAATTTGGGCTTTAGTAGTCCTTTTTTTTACACTTGATACATATTCGCTGTGGAGAGAGTTCTAATTACATGGATGCATACCACTACGTATTTTGTATATCCTACTGTTTTCCATAGCGTCATTTTTTTTTGGTAAGGTTTTTTTATGGATGTGGTCAAACATTCTACTTTCACCCTCATTGTTTCCTGTCTCATTTTTTTTCAATTCTTTTTCGGTTATCATTCTACATTTATATAGCCATTTATAGTTAGTTAGTTTATACCGAGTCTTAAAGAATTATCGGTTCCTCTCGTCGGGTTATATTTATGTTCACCATATTATAACATATGATTTTTTTTACATGCTTCGTTACGTCATTTATATAAATTCTCCGGATCTTTTTTTTTATGTTTTCAATTAACTATGAGTTAACTCTTATCATTTGGCTTTATCCGTTCCGAATTTCAGCTTTATTTTGTTCTGCTTATTCAAGCATCGGCCGGCTTGAAGACCCGCGCATCGCGCGGGTTGGTGGCTAGTTACATTATAGATCAACTCGTTGATTGATTTATATATATACTAGTTCCTTTGCCTCTCTTTTATGTATGTAAAATTAAAAATTATATAAACGTAATCAATAGTTAAATTTTAAAAGTTAAAATAGTAAAAAATTAATAAAAAAATAAAATTATGCGAATGTAGGTTTTTAATAAACTATATATATATAATAATTCTAAATGTCTAGAATAAAATATAAGTAAATCTTTTAATATATTCATTTCATTTTATATTTTACTCATTTCTTTTGTTTTAGAAATTACATGATGTCAATTACTTTTTCTTAGCCTTTGTGCTTCTTTTATTCATCATTCTCGTTGGTTGTTCACCTCCACTTGTCATTGTGGTGGTTCGTGAACCTTGCTCATTGATATTTCTTGGTAGCATGGTGGCCGATGGTGGTCTATGTTTGATTTGTTGGTGTTGCTTGTAGTGTCATCATCCTTCTTTGTTTGTGTGTCTTATAGCTAGGTGAGAGGAGGTAATAAAAATAAGTTTGAACAAGAACAAATCAATAATATAAAAAGAAATATGAACAATAAAATGAATTTGAAGAAATCAATATCCATCAAGCTAGGTTGTGTATTCGAGCTTATTCATACTAAATTCTCTAAGCAAAATAAAGAAGCCAATAGAAACATCACATAAAAAACTCAAATGTTCAATGATTGTTGTCATATCTGTGATTGTACTATAATTCCAAATCAATCGTTAAATTTTGGATGCATTAATTATATTCTCACCCAACTCTTATCACTATATGAATTGAAACAATCCACCACTCTAAGCCTCTCTAATTTTGCACATGACACATCCAAACTTTGCAAGTGAAAGCAATTTGTTGATCTAAAGAAAGATTTATTTCATTTCAATAATGGTTATGGACGGTAATAAACTAGAAAATGGGTTGCCTTACCTAGTTCAACAAGTGAGGGCTGCAAGAGCAAGTTGATCGTCCAAGTACCTACAAGAACTTCACAGGGGGGCCCTGCGAAGAATACTCCGACGCTCAAGTTAGAATATGAGAGATGTGAGAGCAAGAGAATTCTGAAAGGTGAGAAGTAGCTCACCTTAGTCTGCGGGGTTGAGCTCTATTTATAGAGCTGGGTGAGAGTGGTGGCCAGCGCGCGGGGCGCTCCACGTTATCAGACACGATCTCCACCAGCGAGAAAGGTGGAGACTGAGAATTGCGGACCACGAAAATCGTGGGTGATTGTTTGCCGTGTCATAGGGCGGGCGCCAGAAGACTAGAGAACGTTGATATGACTAAGTCCGTGGCTCACGATCTCCACCAACGAGGATTGCGGAGCAAGGCAATCGTGTGTGACTGCGTGGTGTTCCGGAGGCGCGCGCCATGACCCTGGATGGATCACGGCCGCCCCTAAATGTACAGAGAGGCATCGACCGGTTCGAGGGCGCCTTGAAGGGTTTAGAGGGGAGAAGAGACCTAGAGCGAAGGCCTATTAAGCGTACGCCCAAATAGTGATGTATCAGACGAGTTGCAAGGTATTATAAGTTACCATTACATTAGTAAAAAAGTCATTTCATAAACTTTCTTTGATGAATTGTCTCTATGAGCAAATAGTGGCCGCAAAGAAAGAGGATTTAATTCTCAATTTCTCATTTTTGTCCCTTCAAAAAAATAAATTGTTTATCTCGTAAGAGCTCGTGCTATACGAGATAAACAATGTGATGTGAAAGTTGGTTTTTTACTTGATAGTGAAAGGATAGAGTTGCTCCATAGTCAATTCTCTTTATGTATACTACAACTCAATTATAGGGTTTGAGTTTTGATAGTATAATTCATCAAGAAATCTTTGAAGAAATTAAAAAAATTAATGTATAGAGAATGAGTCAAAGTTTAATTAATGAACAATAGTGTTAAACTAAACATTTATTCTCTATAGTTATACTAAATTTGCAACTTAATATCTATACTTCAATTACATATGATTTAGTATTTTAGTCCTTAAAGATAAAAAATTCTATAATTTACTCCTTACATACTTTGTGTATTGCATCTTCAACTGTCTCATTTGCTCATAAATTATTGGTGGAGCAGGATGATACTCCTTCGTGCTTGCCTTAGTGGCAGGGGATAGGGGATGAAATTACAAAATGTTTAAGCTTAAAAGTTAAATCATATGCAATTAAAATATAGGGACTAAATTACAAATTTAGTGAAACAATAAGGACTAAATGTTTAATTTGACCAATAATAGTTAAACAATGACGAATAACCAATAAATTATTTTTTAAATTGATAAATAATTAGAAATAAGTTTGGACACTGTACATCGAGGCATCTCAAATTTTTTTAACAGTTAATTTAGCCAAGCAATTGTTTATCAATTAATTCACTCCCCAATTTATAAGTATTTCCTTGAAGCATAGATATTGAGAAATAATATTTAGCATTTAACATATATAATAAACTGATTAAGGTAAAGATAAGAAAAATAGGAACAAAAATCACCTTGTCACAATACCATAGTTTGTTTTTTTTTTTTTAAGCATGCATTGATTGGTGAACATGAAACTATTTTCATGAACAAAATCGACATAGTTGTGTCTCAAACCTTCAAAATATATATTACTTCCTTTGCATGTATATTATAGATGAGAAGGGTGAACAAACCTCATTTTTAACTTTAAACAAATATCTAGAGCCAGATGTAATTATGAAGGCATGTTGTTTTATTTTCTTTAATATGTAATTATAAAATAAATAATTATATTCAAATAGCTAGTTAATTGAATTTAAACCTAACTCATGGGATTCATGGGAAGTTATCTTTTCTTTTTTGTTTTTATATACATTTGGAAGTATTTTTTATAAATATTTATTTTAGATTATAGTTTAATATGATTGACTACCGTATCAAAAAGCTTTCAGACAAATATAATAGTATAGATAAAGCGCAATTAGTTATGAGGTTATAACTAATATATAGGTAGCCGTTAATTTGACATTACATTGTACTAAAAAACTTGACATTACATTGTACTAAAAAAAAGTTGACATTATAAAATGCTTGCAAAGTTGAATAAAATGATCAATGTCTTGTTTATTTCATTTTTACGTAAAACCAAATTTTAAATTTAATTTTAAGAATGTGTTTTGGAAAACAAAAAGAAAAAGAAATTTGATTGACATATTTTATTTTAAAAAGTTATTTGAATATATGTATATATATATATATATAAGTTACTTCATAAATAAAAGGTAAAAGTACTAATTTTGTCTCCAAAATTTACACTAATTGTCAATTTTGTCCCCAATATTTTTTTGCAGTCAATTTTGTTCCCAATGTTTTATATTTTGGTTAATTTTATCTTTTGCTCTTACTTTAGCCAAACATTAACAACATAATCTACGTGGCTAATGATATGTAATGTAAAATTAATAGAAAAAGAAACTTAAATACTAACTCAGATTGAAAAACATGATACAGTTTGTCATTAATTTATTGAAAGAAGTTAGTTAAAAGATAAAATTGACCAAAATGTAAAATATTGGAGAGAAAGTTGACGGTAAAAAAAGATAGGGGACAAAATTGAGAGCTGATGTAAAATTTGGGGACAAATTAGTACTTTTGCCTAAATAAAATTTGGCCAAAGTCCTATTTTGGTCCCCCAGTTATGCTCAGTGTTCCAAATTGGTCTCCCAGTTATTTTTCGTTCCATATTGGTCCCCCAGTTATTCAAAACTTGACAAAGTTGGTCCCTCTAACGGTTTCCATCCATTTTTCTGTTAAAAAAAGACAAAATTGATTTTTAACTCCTAAAAGTTTAATTTTTTTGCATCAAGGACTTTTTCTCTATAATAGGACTAAAATGTAAGATAAAAGAAATAACTTGGGGTTTTAGTTTATTTGACACCAAAAAATAATCTCTCTCTCTCTCTCTCTCTCTCTCTCTCTCTCTCTCTCTCTCTCTCTCTNAGAGAGAGAGAGAGAGAGAGATTATTTTTTGGTGTCAAATAAACTAAAACCCCAAGTTATTTCTTTTATCTTACATTTTAGTCCTATAATAGAGAAAAAGGTCCTTAATGCAAAAAATTTAAACTTTTAGGAGTTAAAAATCAATTTTGTCTTTTTTTTAACAGAAAAATGGATGAAACTGTTAGAGGGACCAACTTTGTCAAGTTTTGAATAACTGAGGGACTAGTATGGAACGAAAAACAACTGGGGGACCAATTTGGAACACTGAGCATAACTGGGGGACCAAAATAGGACTTTGGCCATAAAATTTAAAATGAGTTTGTTTTAAATTACAATATCATCATCAATAAAAAGCAACACTCTCCATTTTTTTTTTGTTTTTTTCAAACTGCAATATACATTTTTCTTTGAATTATAAAAACAACATTTTTTTTAAAATTTTGTTAAAAAATCAAACCATCAAATAAATTCTTTGAATTTTTTATTTTAAAAAATACAGAATTAAATTAAATAGGTTGAAAAGAAGAAAAAAGAAGTCTAATTAATAATTAGATCTTTAGTCCTTCAATTCTCCAATCAATTCAACGAAAAGAAATTTAGCTTAATAGATAAAAGGTAAAAGTACTAATTTCGTCCCCAAACTTTACACTACTGTCAATTTTTTCCCCAATCTTTTTTTGCAGTCAATTTCGTCCCTAATGTTTCACATTATGGTCAATTTTATCATTTAACTAACTTCTTTTAATAAATTAATGACAGACTACATCTTTTTTTTTCAATCTGAGTTAGGATTTGAGTTTACGAAAATATTCCCATTATGTGAATATATATGAGATCGATGAGAAAACTTTTGCCTTTTGCTTTTGCCCAAGGATTAGGACATTAGGTCATTAGGATTTGTATAGCATGCGTGCTCATTGCCTTCTTCTCAATCAGGAAACCATTTTTCTCCATTTAGACTTTGAGGGATTCTTTTTTTAATTTTAAATCTTAATTAGGATATATGCTTCATCATTCTTCTGCTTGGTTTCTTAATTTCTACACAGCATGCATGTACATGGACCAACAACTAAACATGCATGCACATTGTTGCTTGGATTTGAAGGTCTTGTACGTGTGGATGGAATAATTAGATGTTTGATATTATAAGCTATAAGATTTTCTTTCTTTCTTTTGTTCTTTTTTGTTTGTCTTAATTTTCGATGTATATGGTAATTTTTGACCAGATAGAATAATATTATTTTGAGTACATATGAAATATGAAAAAAAAAAAAAGAGTATATATAAGATGTTAATGACTACAATTTATGAAAATAAACTTATAATTATTAACTTTTGATGTTATTAATTCACTAACCATCTAAATATTTAGGATAATCATGCTCCGCTTGCCTTGGGAGATTGTCTTATATATAATAACAACTTATGACTAATTTTTTTTAAATACACGAGGTTTTGTAATTCTACATATATACTCAAGTTATCAGATTTATCTTCACATGAATTTAAACTTTTAACTTATATATAGTCCCATATGCATGTTAGTTTTATTGGGCTCACATTATTTATTTTGTTTTCTATTATTGATGGGGCTGATAAATAGGTCATAAAAGAGGTCTAAGGTGTAAGGTAAAATTTTTGAGTCAAAGCATACATTATATTATTTTTTGGTAAGTAATTAAGTGTAGGCTTTTAAGATACTTTTATCGAAGCCCGTAATGAGAGGGCCTAATGAGACACATATGTAGAGGCTAAGTCCCTCTTTAACCTTAGCTAATATCCATCTAAGCCACTACAATATCAAGGAATAGAGAGAAAAACCTAGCTAGTCGTTGAAGTTCAACAACTAACAATTGTATATAATGGTGAAATCAGTTAGGATCTTCTTGTATACTTTCAATGTCCCCAACATTGCAATTGGCTTTGAGGTATGTACTTTTCTTACACTTCCACACTTAAGTTCACTTAAAACCCTAATTCTCCTAATTACATATTTGATCAATGACTTTATCACTAAAAGCGTTTCACAATATACCCTTAAAAGCAATTCTTATAGAAATTTCACAAGAAATTATCTAAAATATTAAATCAAATAAGCCTTCTTAACCAAACACAATTAATTCTTATCATTTTTTTAGCAATAACTTTCTTATCAACTTGTCCATGAGTCATAATAATTATAACACTAAATCATTGAATTTATTTGGGATACAATTCAATATTTAAAGTTTTTAACCAGTAGGAAAAAATTATAGAGGTAGAATGTTGGGACAACTCACCTCTCCATCATTGAATTTGTTTTATTTATTTATTTTTTTGTTTTTATATTGAGAATTGTATAACATGAACTTTGAGCTAGGAAACATTAACACTTTATTTTAAGGGTATGTCACTGTGTTAGACACATGTTTATGTTCGACACTCGTACGACACCCACACGACATATATTTATAAGTTTCAGAATATAAAATTAATTTATTGTGACTTTATATATATTATAAACAATAAATATTATAAATAGATATTGACACATATAATATAGAAAATAATGATACATATAATATATATTATAAATAGATATTGTAATTTTGAAAGTTTTTATAAAAATTTATGAATTTTTAAATGTCGTATTATGTCATATAATTTTAAGACTTTAGTGTGTCAGTATACCTATATTTGTATCATGTCTCGTATCTTTATCGGTACTCATACTTCATAGACTTTGAGGTGAAAAAAAAAAACAAGAAAAATCTATAGAGGTGAAGTATCTCAACACTCCATATCTCCATCTCATTGCCCTAACAAGTTACCAAACATAATTTTGGTTAGGTATAACGGACAAAAATAATTAGGAAATGGACAAGATTATTATTATTATTATTATTATGGTCCATATGGTTGATGGTCCTATATATGGAGCCTCAATGAGTGGTAATGGTATAGTGGGAAGTGGAGGCCCATTGAAGCGCGTGGTCAACACGAGAGAGAAACAGAGAGTGGGGATGATGACGTGAGCGCAATCAATCAAGTGGCTCAAATTCTGTCTGTGAAAGGCAGTGTTTGGTCCTAGACTTGTGTTGCACAACACAATCACACAAACAAACACATCTTTTCTCTCTCTCTCTCTCTCTCTCCCTCTTTCCAATAATAATTCCCTTCTTTTCCAACACAATGGTCTCCCTCCGTACACTACACAACCTGCCAATTCTCCTCATTTTCAGTTTCTAACCCCCTTATATTTCATGTGAGATTGTCTAATTAGAAAAAAAAAATTAACTACTTTTTAAAAATTAATATAAGGATTAGTTGATTACTTTAAGGCAAAAAACCCTGTCCTTAACGTTTGGGGTTAATTTCAATTATGCTTCTAACGTTTGTTTTGTGGCAGTTTTGCCCCTAATATGAAACGCTGGTGTCAATTATATCTTACTTTCAATTTTTTTAGCCAAAGTCCTATTTTAGTCCCTCAAGTTTGCTCAAAGATCCGTTTTGAACCCTCAAGACTCTGGCGAACTTTCCGGCGAGATACACGGCGGTCCCGACAACTACGAAAACTCTTAGTCCAAGGTTTTTTTACCTCCAGAGTTCAATGACAGCCTCAATTTTGTGAAAAAATGACTATCAAGCCACTGAAAAATTACATAGTCACCAAAAAATTACACAATCGCTGAAAATCATGTTTCCAGTCATTTGTTCCGAAAATGAAGGCTGACATTGAACTCAGGAGGTCAAAAAACCTTAGATTAAGAGTTTTCATAGTCGTCGAGGTCGCCGTGTATCCCGCTGAAAAGTTCGTCGGAGACTTGAGGGACCAAAACGGAACTTTGAGCAAACTCTAGGAACCAAAATAGGACTTTGGCCCAAAAAAATTGAGGTTAAGGTATAATTTACGCCAACGTTTCACATTGTGAACATAATTGACACAAAACAAACGATAAAGACATAACTGAAACTGACCCAAAACGTTAAGGGTATGAAATGATCTTTTCCCTTACTTTAAAATGTAATGATATTTCTTAATTAATGTTTTAAAAACCCTTAAGAAAAATTAAAATTTACGATAATTCTTTTTTCATTGTGTGTAACAACTTTTAAATTTGGAAATTTAGAGGACCATTTCTTTTACCTTTTTTTTTTTTGCCAAAATTTAATTTAAGTTGTTGCCTTGGTGATACAAGCAACANTTGTCTACATACTTTTTGATTAAATATAATATTAGTGAAAAATTTTCATGTATAATTACAATTTTTTTAACAATGCACACATCTAAAATTTTATCAAAATATTTGGACAAACCGAAATTTGACCATCTTCTCAGCTACGACACAGTACAAAGTAGCAAAATATGTCTCAACACATGAACTTTTAAAAGACCTCCCACAATTAATTATTAAAAATTATTCTCCCATTATGCATTTTATTTGGTTATATTCTTTCTTATTTAGTAATTGCAATTGAGACATAAATGATGATATAAACAATACAATATTATAGTCTCTAAACTAAAAAATCAACATAATCATGTGATCATTAGAACTAATAAAAAATAGTATAATATTAAAATCAAATGTACAAAATTGTATCATTAATCCTAATTCTTTATTTTTAAACTTCGGGTCTAAATAAACACCAATATATAAATTATAGATTGAGCTCACTTATATGTCTGACTTTAGGTTATTAAATGATATTTTGTACGGACTTAAATATTAATTTATGTAAAGAGTGCGTAATGTTACACTTTATTTATTTAGTTGGATTATGATTTGATTAGAGTTTAATTTTTTTATTATTATTATTATTATTTATTGTACATTGATTAGAGTTTTGATAGAGAATAAACTTCTGTTTTATTTTGAATTATTCTAAAAATAATAATTTGAGTGCCGTCAGTGCGCCCAAATAGCCAATGATGTGCCACGACTCACAAGGGTCAAGGTGGCTTTTATATACCTTTCGATAAAAAGAAGTGTTGTTTCTCAATTATTGCTTATTTCATGGTCATATCCACAAGGGAGAATAAGTTATTTATTTAAATTGATTTTGAATCAGTATATTTCTTAAACTTTTATTTTAATTTTACTTTGAATAAAAATAATAAATTTAACTTATTTATTATTTAAGTTTGATCGAAACAGTAATATTAACTTTGAGAGTAGTATTTGATCTCATTATCAACAGTTTCAAGTAGACAAAGAAAAAACTTGTCAAGAATAACTTATAGCTCTGGTTCCATTGCATTTGAACTTGAAACAAAAAAGATATGATCAAATTCATGAAACAAGCGGTCTATTTTTGGGCTTGATTTCATGTTCAATTTGATCTTGTTTGTTTGTTTTTTCTTTTGGCCAATATTTGATCTTGTTTGTTGATGACTCAAACTGGGTAAATATAAATAACTCATCAAATTTAATCGGTAACTTTGGTTTAATTGCATTCATATTTAAAACGGAAAAAAATATGCAATAGTGAGGGACTAATAATGAAACTTAGAAAATATTAAGGACCAAAACAGAAAATACTAAACCAAAATGAAACTTTGGGTAAAACTTAAGGACCAAAATAAGTTTTTGATCAATAATAAAATATTTCATCCCTCGTAATTTTGTTAGTGGTTTGGTGGGGCAGCAGTGTTTGTATAATCAATTCGTTGTTGGGAATTTAGAGAATCCCGAGAAGAAGATTCTCTCAAATTCCTTCTCCCACGCGCTTGCTCCCTCGCGTTCTCCGCACACATACGTGATGTTTTGCAAATCTAATTATTTTATTATCATTTAATTATTCTTAATCACTTTATGTTTTAATGATTATGTAATATATTTTCTTGAAACTTATATCAGAAAATATTTTAAAAGTTTTAGTTAGAAAGTTTTTGCAAAAGAAATAAATAAAGAAAAACTAATTTTCTAACATTGTTATTTTTGTATTTTTTTTTTATAAAAAGATTTAGGTGAGGGGATAACGCCTCAGTCCAAAGTAAAAAAGAATACTTATAAAGGTACTTACAAATAACCCACCAAATAAGACATCGCCAAAAATCGAACACAAGTCATATAATTGTCATGGGCGAAAAGTGACCAAATGAGCCAAACTTCGTTGGCTTATTTTTTGTTTCCCAAGGTATCTCTTAGCCCGATAGGTCAAGGACTAATCCTCAGTGAATCGGTGCTCCATTTAAGGGTCTTCCACTAGCCAACTGGTTGCTGCAATTGGCTTATTTGTATATTTTAACTAAGAGTATAAATATAAGTTGTTCCCTTAAACTACATGATGAGTTGAGTTGACCATTTAATCTTCAAAAATCCTATTTTTTGTGCTTTATTGTTTAAAAATTGTAGAACCAACACACTTAGTCTTTTTAGTGAAATAGAAGAGCGATCACTAATTAGTAATTAGAACGAATATATAAACCCTAAGTAAGACCTTTCTTCTCCAAAACATTCTTTTAAATCTCTTTGTTCCCTCCTTGACTAATTCAGTTGTGAGAGAAGCTTAACTGAGACTTCTATGTACGTTTGTGTGTGTTTTTTCCTTCCGCAAGTCCATTGTTGGGAGTTCTTAGTAGATATCCTTAATTCTTTTTTGTTGAAACGATCTTTTATTAAGAAATTATAAATTGTGCTTTTAGTATTGAATTGTCAATTTTTATATATTTTTAAAAAACAATATGGTCTTATATACTTCTTTAACTAATGTGTATTACTAGAAAATACTCATAAAAAATTACGAAAGAATGTAAAGAAAATTTCTTTTGTTTTTTGAATTTATATTAAATCAAACAAATTAGATTTTAAAAGATCAAAATATTCAATTTGACCCTTAAAATATCATATTCATCAATAATTTGACCATTCATTAAAATCGCGTTGCTTCTAATCCTAGCTGTCGCCACTATGCCCTCTCCCTTGTGAGAGTTGTTCATTCTCTCCTCTATGAGAGTTTTGCTCTCTCCCTGTGAGAGTTCCTGTTCTGTGTGAATGTGTGTTCGAGTCGTGGTTCAGAGATGGGCATGGACAATGATGGCAGTGGGAGTGCGATGGATGATGAAGATATGGACATCGAAGTGAAGTTTATCGATTGTGATGCGATGATTTAGATTCATTGCAGCAAGAAGAACCACCCAACAACAAGGCTGATGGCGGCTTTGAAGGAGTTAGACTTGGATGTGCATCATGAGAGTGTGTTGATTGTCACTGAAATGTTGGTGGTCAGAGATGCGTGGACGATGGTGGTTCTTTCTGGGTCCAATTTTTTGGATTTCCTTTGAAGGCGTTCAATGTGAAGCTTGGCAAGGTCTTGGCGTTTGAAAATATGCCGATAGAAGGAAGATTCACTAGTTTTTCTTCTGAAGTGCATGTTCTAGTAGATGTGGATAAACTATTCATAATTGATTTGCTCTTTCCTAGATCTATTCTTGATAGAATTTGGGGGATTACCAAATCTGATTTATGGAGTCAGGTAGGGTACATAGTCATTGTTGCGATTTTTTGGATTTGTAGAGCTTTGGAGGTTCATCTAATTTCTATATGTCTCAGAAGGTCGTGTGAGATGGAAAAACTCCTCTTAGGTTTCTTTTTGGTGATTAAGTTTTGTTTTGGTTTTTTAACTCCTCAGACTATTAAAACTGTTGTTGTTTGGGTAGCTAAGAATGTCGTTTTAAAGATGTGTCTCTTTAGTTAGGTGGTCACATCACAACCCCCTCTTCATTATCTATGACCTTGTCTGGAGGTTTAGGATGCTGGTTGCTGTGTTTTTAGAGCACGTTTTGGTTTGGACTAATGTGTTGTGTTGTTTCTCTTTTTTTTTTCCTGCTACTTTTTTGCCAAGTCTTTTTTCTTGTAATTGTGTTGCTTTCCTTTCTGGATTTTTTTTTACTTCTAGCTTTGGTGTTTTGGCATCTCTTGATGCATTTGGGTTTCGTTCGTGTTGAATGAAGTCTTCTTTTTGCCAAAAAAAAATTTAACCATTCAGACATTATTGTAGAAAGACCTAATTCACTCCAAAAGAGCTCTCAAAGGGAGAGAGTTGCCTGACTTGCCTCATTATATATATAGAGTTAGAAAGTTCTTTAACTAAGTGATGTGAGACTTCAACACACCCCCTTCACGCCCGATATAGGAGCGTGAAACCAACGGGTTATCCCTTGGGCAGCCCACAGTAAGGCTTATCCGTCCCACATGCCCAAACTTGGCTCTGATACCATGTAGAAAGACCTAACTCACCAAAAGAGCTCTCAAAGAGAGAGAGTTTCTCATTATATATATAGAGTTAGAAGACCATTTAGTCAAGTAATGTGGGACTTCAACATGTCCCCTCATGTCTAACATAGGAATATAAAGTCACCGAGTTATTCCCAAGGCAACCTACAGTAAGACTCATCTATCCCACATGCCCAAACCTGACCGAAAGACCTAATTTATCCTAAAAAAACTCTCAAAAAGATATGGTTATCTATCCCATTATATATATAGAGTTAAAATATCCATTAACTAAGCCATGTGGGAATTTAAGAATTATGGTTCACAATTTGTATTTTTTAGTTAGTTCTAGGAAAAAAAAATTACAAATCCAAATACCAAAACATATCAATTCAACTCAAATCTCGAGATTAAATTATTAACAGTTGCATATTTGAAGAACAGAGCCGTACATTTCTGATTCAAGAATTGATTCCTTAATTTATCATTAATTCAACAAATGAAAAAGTAAATTTTCTCAAAAACATAATACTCAAGCAGCTTTTGTTGTCCTTTTCCATGGGCCCTCAATTCCACTTGTTTTTATCAAACCTACTTTTATTTCTTTTCAAGTCCGCAAAGCTTAAGAACAGAACAACACAACACTGAGAGTGAGAGACACAGAGATGGTGGTGGGGGCGAAATGGTCACTTTGTGGGCCGCTCCTATCCTATTGACACAGACAACTATTATTATAAAAAGGGTTTTCCTGTAAACGTTCAAGTTCAACTCTTTTTCTTTTTTTCTTTTGGGGTTTTGCGATTATTCACTCACACTCTTTTTTCTTTTCTGCTTCTTCTTTGGATTTTGGATTAGTCATATGCCATTTTAACCATTCTTTTTGTGTGTAGAATTCACCTAGTTCTAGTACTGTAATGGAGTCTATTGTTTCTTTTTTTTTTTGGGTGTATGATGAAGTTCTTTGATTAGTCAACACCACAGGTGAGAGTAAGTATCAAAGACTAGTAGTCTCAACTCCCAACTGAAATATATGTCTGTTTGGTTGCTGAGAAAATGATATAAGGTTTTCTGAATAGTGGGTTTCATTGCTTCTTTCTCAGTAAATTTCTCCCCAATCCTAGCTTCCATTCACATTTCCTCACCAAATTTTGATTTTTGTTCATGTTGTTAATGGCTACTTTTAACTTGAGTGTTTTACACTGATTTTGCCTCCAACCCCAGTTTCCCTTAACATGTTTTTTATCAGATTTTCTCAGCAGCCAAACATACTAATATATATATATATATATATATATATATAAAATCGTTGTTTGATTCTTCATTGCTTTGGTTCTTGCAGGTTCCTTGTGGCTCAGGCTTTGCCTCCAACATGGTTGCCAAATTTCCTCAAAAGTGCTTTTTGAGGGTCTAGATGGAAATTTAATTTTTCCTAATGGTATGACTTTGAAAATACTAGACGCTACTGGCTGTTATTGATAATCACAGGACGGCTTTTTACGTTTATTTTCTCATAGTTTTGTGTTGGGGACAAGCTATGGTGGTATTTTTGCTCCTTGCTAAAACAGAGCCACCTATCAAAAGAAGAAAAGGTTTAAGGATCAAACAAGCTGGTCGAGGTTCATACAGGGGAAGCTAGGTGTTAATTTGAAGAAGTTCTTTTGGTTGATTTTATATATTTCCTTTACGTTGTTTTTGGCATTGAGATTCAAAAACACAGATTGTTCAAGGCTAGGGACAGCTTCAATATCACTCAGCCAGAATTCATTTTGTGACTGAGTCTTTATCTTTATTCTGCTGTAATTCTTAAAGTCATGGAGGGTCCAACTACTGAATCTATTCCTATAATGAAGTTTTTGAAGAGCATTTGTGATTATTCACATTGGAATTATGGTGTGTTTTGGAAGCTTAATCATCATTTTCCTATGTAAGTTTTTTCTTAACTCACATAGGTCATCTTTGATGAATATGTAGTTCAGTCATTCTTTATTGATTTTTGTAACCGAAAGTCAATGATATTATTAAGAGCTGATGATTATATTGGGTTACTTTAATTAGAATGATGTTGCCTCAAGTTCACTAATTTCTTTGATATAAGAACTTATGCTACACGTCATAGCCACGTCATTTATTGTGTTCATTAAAATATTTAGATCAACAAAATACCTATTTAATGAGAGTGTATTTACTCTTCAGATTCATGATCATACAAAAGCCATTTTCACCATTTTATATATTTGCATATGCATTTGTTAGATACAATTTAGAACCTTAAGGTCAATATCAAGCTAACCCAGACCAGACTTAACAGTTTGTTGCTGATTGTATATCTAATTCTGAAAGTGCTCTACCCAAAATTTCAATTGGCTTAAGTTTCCCAATGTTTCATGGTTAGAAAATAAATTAGATTTCAGAATGAGTATAGATGCTCGAGTTGACAACTTAACCTTTAAAAGTTTAGTTTACACATTTTATTCATTGAAGATTGTGAAAGCAATATAATTTAGTCCCTTAAGCCTATTTTATAAGGACTAACCCTTTAACAACAAAATGTATTGATTTTATAACTATCAGGAAATAAAGAGTATAAACTATACTTCCAGATTAAATATATTTACTCATTTTAGAATTATATGTCTGGTGTGTCTGACAGAAGTCTCCTTATTCTTTTAGGACTTTAACCTGGGAAAATGGTTATTGTGGTGACCAGAAAACAAATGAGGCTGTGGAAACCATGTGGAGTGAGACGGTCTCATCGAGCAGCGGAAGTACAAATAGTTCACCTGAGAATTCGGTTCGACTACTCATGACTGAAATGTCTCATCTTAAGTACACGTTGGGAGAGGGGTAAAAGCTTATGCTCTATATACTAGTTGTTACAAACCATGTGCTTCGTTATATATTTATTCAGGTTATTAACTTATATGCACAAATAGAGAATGCCTCAGATCAGAAATATGAAGACTTACATGGTTAAAAAGTTCTAAGTGGATGAATCTTGGATGAGCCTATAAAATCACAATGTAGAAAAACTTGAGCATTTTCTCTATCTAACTGAGCCATTAGGATTGAACTTAAAGATAAACCTAATAAAAAGTACCACCTATCACTCATCACTGTCTTAGGAAACAAATTATTCATTTATCTTCGATTAACTGTGTCAGGGTTGTTGGAAAAATTGCTCTTACCGGAGATCATTGCTGGGTTTCATGTGATGATCTCTTTACCAGAAAAATCCAAAATAGCTGGATTCCTGAGGTGAATTCTGATCACATAATTTCTAAAATGAAATATAACTACTTAGGTCTTTAATCTATAATATCTAATATCATTTATTGTTTCCTCCTGCAGTGTCCTTATGAATTGCTTCTTCAATTTGCATCAATTATAAAGGTATAAATGTTCAGTCATGACATGTTTATTCTAGTTTATACTACAGTAGGTCTGATTTCCAGTCTAATGCTACTTAGTTTCACTATAACTCAACTGAGTTATTATTGTCTGATTGGCAATTGCTGCTATTTACAAGGTTACTTTCATAAAGATCTAAAGTTGATAATCCATTTGTTTTTCTTTTTCATTTTGCAGACTATTGTGCTGGTACCAGTTCTTCCACAAGGTGTTTTACAATTTGGTTCATCCAAAGCGGTGTGTGATTGTTCTATATTTAGTCCTTGACTCCTTACCTAGACAAGCTGCATGGGTTTTACAATAACAGAGTAATATCATAAGATACCATGCATTAAAAGAAAATTTCTAAATTCTTTGTTTGATATATTCCTTAACTAAAGTATTTCCTTTTTGTATTGGAGTCTCTCACTATATCAGCATTCAAGTATGAATAAATTGGTGGAGTGTTTGTGGTGTCTGTGTGTATCATTTAATTTGCTCACGTACACATTTTAGTCTTGCTATTGGTGCATACAATGCAAACATGTCTCTTATTGTGTTTTGGTTGTGTGAGCATGTGACTTACATGGATCTCTCTTCACCTGTCAAGATTTTAGGTTTCTGAAGACCTGGCATTTGTTGCCAATATAAAGGAGAAATTCAATTCCATTCATTGCTTGGCACCAAATACTGCTGCACCTTTGAGCTCGGACGAATCATCTTCTAGTGCACAAAATATACTGATAGGTGAACTTTTCGATGGTGTTTCACTTAATATCAATGAATTATCAGGGCTGAATCCAACTGTCCCATCATTTGCTCAAGTTAAAGATTTGATGTCTGGGAAAAGTGAGATCGGTCCTCCATCAACCGGGCTGTCGGATGATATCGGTGTGGAAATGAAATTAGATGACATAGAGAAAGTATTTGGAGAGACATCCACGTGCGAATTTTCTTACCCTTGTAAAGATATGGCAGAACAACAATTAGGATGTACCCACACAGATCACAAAGATTGTAAGAATCTGATCAGTTTCTTCAATTTCCCCTTGGATTCTGAATTACACAAAGCACTAGGAACTATTGCTAATATACAGTCAGCTGAATCTGAGTCAAAGTATTTATCTGTTGAGGATACTTACAGTAGTAGCTCAACTTTGATATCCCATAGAAAAAAGCATGATCATATCAAGGATTTGCAATTTTCTAAAGAAGGCGACACAGAATATCTTCTGGATGCTGTTATTGGCAACCTACACAATACTTCAGATGATTCTACATCAATCTTACCAATCGTATGTACTGATTCTATTCATCCACAGAGTCATTCTGAGGAAAGCACTTTGGCAATGGTTAAGGCCAATTCAAGTAGCCATCTTTCTACATCAGCATATGTGGCTGAGGACATAGATGATTGTACTAACTTTTTTACATCTGCATCATTGGATGGCCATCTGAGTGTGTTGTTTGATACACAGCAGGAAGCCGTGTATTGTCATCCCAAGAGTGTACCTAAACTCTCGAGCTTAGGCAAGAAAAGAGCCAAAGTCATCGGTAAGACGCAAAGGCCGAGACCAAGGGATAGACAGTTGATCATGGATAGGATGAAGGAGCTGAGGGAACTTGTCCCAGATGGTGCCAAGGTAAGTTGATGTTTCTCCAGTAAAAAAGGTTTAGTGATTTGACTTGCTTTGGAAATTTCTATGTTTTTATTTTGGTCTATCTGGTCTTGTATGATTTGCAGTGTAGCATTGACAACCTCTTAGAACGGACTATAAAGCATGTGCTATACTTAAGAAAAGTTACAGATCAGGCTGAGAAACTGAGACAATGTGAGCATCAGGAGGTAAGCCAACTGTGTTCTTTTCAAGGAATTAGATGTAATTATTCCTCTTGCCTAGGTTTGAGTTTTGTTTATTGCAATTATACCAATTAAAGTAGATTTATTTAAACAATTTATTTGTTATAGTTCCATCTATCATCCCACACAAAAGCTACAAAGTATTTGTTATATATATGCATAAGAAAGTTGTAATTAGGACAATAACAAACTTTGGGGCAAGAGTAAGATCTAGAGCCAATTAAAAAGTGAATTGATGTTTGTCGATGTCATAGATGCAACTCAGCAACATCACTTTTGAAATGAAGGGTTATGAACAACTTTTCCTTTTTTATTATCTCTAAAATATTTTCTCACATGAAAGTCTCTTAAGCTTTAAAATGTGCATAAAGCACAAGCCTATGATTACATTATGTTAAAACCTAATTTTTATTTAAGAGAATGGACTCATGGAGACATGGGACTCTAGTCTATTTGATTGTAGAAGGTCTGAAGCCATGTCATAGATTGCCTTGACTCAAAAACTTGAACTGTTAATTGTGAGTTTTATGAATAGTTTTACTATCATATCATATTTAAGATCTGTTTATCTGTCTCCTCTCTTTCCTCTTTCTGTTAAATGGGAAAGGCTTAAAAAAATGGAAGAAAAACGTGAGATTTTGGTTTCATTGCTTCACTTAAGCTGCTGACAATGGGTAAGCTAATGTAGGTGCCTAAGTTCAAGAAACAGAAAACTGATGCAGGCCATACAGGTAGGAGCTGTGCAATTGACTTTGAAAGTAAACCCCAAGTATGCCCTATTATCATAGAGGATCTTGAATGCCCTGGTTACATGCTCATAGAGGTATTCTATTCTACATTTATTTCCCCCCAATCTTTTGTTTTGAGCCAGTTAATGTTGAGTAAGTTTCAAATTTTCTAAATGGAGAAATGCAAATACCCCATCCAACAATGGTTTGATTGCAAACAACCCCCTCAACTTCTAAACCTGGCAAATTGTTTTTCATCTATGGTCTAATTGCAAATAACTCCATAAATTGTGAAACTTAGCAAATACCACTAAGGTCTAGTTGTAGTTACCTCTTTGAATTATAAAATTTAGCAAATAACCCATTGAACTTTCACAATATTCTATTTAACTCTAATTTTAGATAATTTTCACATAACATTTCTACGCATACATATTCAGTTATTTTTTGAATTTATGATCTCGTATACTAAAAAGTAAAAAAAAAAATAATAATTCAAAGATGTTAAAATTTTAAAAATAGTGAAAATCCAAAAGGGTAAAATTTTAAAATTCAAGAGGGGCATTTGTAACTTAAACGTAGTTAAAAGGAGGTTTTTCGCAAATTTTGATAGTTAACAGGGTTATTTTACTTATTTGCAACTAGGCTATAATCATTTGAAGCTAAACTATTATCAAATAGAGTATTTACATACCAAAGCCTTTTTTAACTGGATAAAGCCTACTATATAGATCAACTGACGTCAATATGTTCTATCTTTACAGATGTCTACGGATAATATGCAGATGATATGACTTGTTTGCCTTTCTATACCAATATAACTTCCAAATTTTATTGCAGATGATATGCAGTGAAAATGGACTTTTCTTGGAGATTGCCCAAGTGATTAGACAGTTGGACCTTACCATCTTGAAAGGAGTTCTAGAAACCCGTTCAACTACTGCTTGGGCTCGTTTCATTGTTCAGGTATGCTATGCTGCCTAATTCAATTGAGAGATTTTTAGGTTAGACCTGGTGTGTCACCAAATGAATAAAAGATGTGTAAAGTGAGTTAACTATGCATGAGATATTTTGTTAGAGGTGAATCATACTAAAAAAAAGAATGAGCAAAACTGGCTCACATGTTTACATATAATCTATATTTGATAGTGGAGATTGATCAAAGAATATTTCAGTTTAATTAAGGACTAATATATGTTATTCTTGGACTTGGACAGGTTCCTAGAGGTTTTCACAGAATGGATGTTCTGTGTCCATTGTTGAATCTTCTGCAGCGTAGAAGTAATCCAACAAACAAAATCTGATCCTTCCATCCATAAATAATGAAGAATATATATTTGTCCTGTCTTTTAAGTCTGAGGAGGCAGAATTTTCGTGTCAGGTTATGCATGTATCATCATCTTCTTAATATTACTGACAATGATTGTGCCCCTCTACTAGTTAATTCCTGAAAAGACTGGGTTCTTCTGGATTGGGAAGTGTGACTAAGTGGACAATGTGCAAAATCTATGAGAACATATATATTGTGACCTCTATTAGATGATAAGTTTATGCAAAGGTAATTTGCACCTTGTTGATGAAGTTAACCAGATATTAATGTCTCTGTCAATGCTTAATCAGCTTTATAATATACTGAGAATTTAAAGAGCAATTTCTATCATTATCATTCAAAGAGTAATTCAGTGGCATGTTCCATTAAGTATATCATTAAATAAGAACATGAAAGCAGACAGCTTTGCTGTTTCATTGCCAAGAGTTAAAATAGGTCAAACACTACACTTTACTATGAATGAGAATAAATATCCAACAGTCTCGCATCCATGTCTTGTCTAATCAGACCAATAATACATCCATCATGTCTAACTTACTGTCGAAGCTAGAATCTACCAATAAGAAATCAGGCAGAAAGGACAGAGGAAAAAGAAACGAAACAAACACCTTGCATGATGATTTCAGACATATCTACATTCCACCAATGAAATGTCGACTAGTGAGAAACCAAAATCCTATCAAAACTGTGCCACCTAGTTGATTTGCAGTGTAGACAAATCTTGAATCAAACGGGTTTATCACTATCAGCCAGCAGTAGTGTGTGCCACCAACCACATGCGACATTCCTTGGTGTGCAATCGCCAATGGTAACTTGACAAGGGATATTTCTGTCCACAGAATCACCCAGACCAAGCTGTGCAGAGAGACATTAATCACACATCTTGAGCATAACTTTTTAGATTAATCCTATTTTATAATCTTTAAATTTGTCTCAAAACAATGATTTAGTCAACAAATATTATTTTGATCCTTGCTTTCTTTTAAAAATATCGATCATTTAGAACTTGAAGACAATGTTTTAGAAACTAAATAGTAAATAGTTAACCTTTGTAAGAAAATCAAAAATTAAAAAATACATTTTCAATATCTAAAGGCTAAGTTGCACTTCTGCAACAAATTCAAGGGCTAAAAAATTATGGTTACTGAACTTTTTAAATTCTTCCTGTCAGATTCTCAAGGAAAATAAATAAATAGATTCCTTTATAATAGCTAAACACCATATGATTGGGAGTCTCAAAAATTTCATACACGTGCATGGACGTGTCCTAATAGGAAGTTTTTAGTACATCAAAGGGGACAAAAAAAAAAAAAGACGCCGATTATTCACAACTAATTTAACTTGCTTACTATGGAGTACCTGGCCATATTTGTTCCATCCCCAGGTATAAAGCTGACCGTCATCTTCAACATGAAAAAAAAAAACAGCTATAGTAAGAAGGAGTGGTGCACAAAGAAAAATCAAGGACAACTTATGATATAACAAGAAATTAGAAATCAGATTCAAAGAGTAAAAGATATTATTAGTTGGGGGGCTACTATAATGAAAGGCATCGACTTTGGAAATGCTGTAATTTTTTAATTTAGAACTTTAATTTGGAAATGCTCAATATTCTAAATATTCTTTGCGTCGTTTTTCAATACCTATAGTGCCAATAGTTTTGACGGAGGAGTCACTCGAATTACCAAGTATTGAGGAGTGAGGACAGACTAGTCTGACAAAAGTTCATCAGCTTTTAAGCATATTATCTCCACAGACAAAATTCTAACCTCTGATAAAAAAAAAATCTAACTACCATATTGGTTAGTCTATATCGATTCACAAATCGTTCCTCTAGAACATAATTGTGACATGTACCTGTTAGTACAGCACTATGACGAGCCCCACAAGAAATTATACTAGTGTGCTTGTTCTCCAAACATGAAGCATCCAACAGCCTAGGGGAAGCCTGAAACAGGTATAGTTATTTAATATGTAAATATAGGGCCAATGAAGTATCTTCCAACTATACTGACACACTTCTCAGGATAATGGTTAAACACATTGTTATTTATCCTTTAAATATAACCATCTTAAACCAATAGGCAACAATTCTGCGGGCCAAATCACCAGACATGTCTGTAAGCAAGCTTCCATGTAGTTGCAGAAAATAAGAAAAAACTATACTATAATTGGTTTGCAGGTCTAGAATGAATAAGTACATATTCATCGAGTTTGATAAATAGATTCTCCTCCATAAGCCAGTTCACGTAAATTATAGTACTTTGTCAGAATCCTCAATTCCTCATTAAGATTTTCCATCCCTCTAACAGTTTGTTTAAGAACCACACTTCTTCCAAGAAAATAACAAACCTTTAAACTGTCTGGTCACACTAATATTAGGTCCCACGTGTAAAATTTATGATCAAGTGCATTGAGAAAGTACCTCAAGCTGGTCGCAACCTGTACCCAATTGCCCAAATTGATTTCCGCCAAACGAAAAAATTTGACCATCTGCAGTTATACACAGTGTATGCCATAGTCCTGCAGCAGCTTTTGCAATTCTAGTTCCCAATAAAGAAGGCACACAAGTTGGTCTCAACTGATCAGTAGTACTCCCTAGCCCACACTGAATGAAATTAAATGGAAAAGGATAAACAGAAATCCAAAGAGACACTTAAAGGCTATATTTCTTGCACTGGAAAGACAATTAGATAATCATATTAACATCTATATATCCAACACCTTTGAACAGAAAACTTGGGAAAAAGATTTGTTAGCTTGCTTTTTGCACAATTCAAATTATATTTTACATAGGTCTCCCTGCAAATGTTTATATATTTTTCTTAATTATCTAAAGTGAGTACTTAATTACTTCAAAAACTATCATCTCTACTATTTCCTTATAATATAATTTCTGTTGTGTCCAAGTCAAATCTTTGTCCCATCCCAACATGAGGTACTCAATCCTCAGCCTCAGTTTCTTTGGTGAATCCGTGCAAAAATTAGATATTACTGATGTATTAATAAAGCCTAGTTAGTATCACTTCTAACTTCCAAATAATTTCCTTTTTTAAATTAATATAATCAGACTGTAATCATTTAATCTCGCCACCTGTTCTTTGATCTTAGCCAAAAAAACCACATGTTTTTCAAATGTGGGATTTTTTTTCTAACTATTTCATGATGATTACTTTCAAATACTCCTTCATGTTCTTTTAGAGGTAAAAGAACTTCTAGATCTGCTTTTGGCCATAACCATTTTGGCATTTTCCTATCACCATCTACTTTGATGTGGACAGTGTACAAACAAAACGACATTCACATGTTGGACTTGTCAGACTTAAAAGGAAAAAAAAACAACAACAACAACATATGGCATATTCATATGCTCTTGGCCTATATTCAAATCCCAAAATTTTAGATTGTCCTTTCATAATATACTTTGAAATAAAAACACAACTTGCACTATCTAATATTTCAAATATTTTACACAATTCTTCCAAAGGGATTTCCCAAATAGACATTAACATTATTTATTTTATTCATGTACAATATAAAACATTAAACATAAGGAAATAATTTTGATTATCCCATTAAGATTGGGTTCCTAGCTTCTCATTCTAACTTTATTTGGTCCTCAAGTATACCTTAGTCAAATACATACATACACACACACTCCTCCACATTTATCAAATACATTCATATAGAAGACGACATTGACATGTGCCTCCATATTATCCGAGTCAAATACACATTTCTCATGAGAAAACCATTGGTGTCATTTCCAATTGACGGTAAAATCTCTGTTGTACCTATATTTTTATTATTTCCACTTATGAAAGTTATAAAGACATTAGGCTATCATCTTATCATTAACTAAATATAGTTCCTTACATCTGTGTAAGATAAAAAAAGAGAAAAATAACATAATGTTCTAACAAAAATGAAAAGCTCACCTGCCCATAGAGGCCCCAGCCAAAAGTAAGAAGTGCCCCCGCATCTGTAAGAGGAAATTATTTAAGAAATGAAAAACTAATAGCTGCAGCTCATTATCACTTACTGACACATCAATCTATTTCAGCAGCATAAAATAGAAGAAAACTTTGGTACTTGATCCATAGACTCTCAGGCTAACTCCAACCTTGAAATAGATATTCAAGATATTATACTTAACTCCTATAAAATTTTGAAAATATAAAGGCAATTTCCCTCTAAAGCCCTTGAGACCTTTATGCACGATCACAAGAAACTTGTATCATGCTGACCTGTTATCACAGCGCTGTGCCGACCTCCACAAGCAATTTCCTTCACATAAGTCCCAGGAACTTTTGAAGCTTGAGTTGCGGTGCCAGGGCTTCCTTGATGAACTGCTGACAACTTATCCGTCACTGAAGCAGAGGGCTCGATACAAGGTATAAGGTGAGGAGAAGATACCATCTTTACTCGAGAGCCCAAACCTAGCTGTCCTTCACCTCCATAGCCCCAACCCCAGACCTGTCCCAAATCTGAAAACTTTGGTAAAAATATGATGCATCAGGTGTCTTGCTTTACATCAAAAACCTTCCATATCTTCGTACTTCATAGAACCTACAAAACTATATACCGTGACCACAACGAAGAGCCAACTACGCCTAGAACTATTTGTACAGTTAGATACCAAAGGAATTACCTGACAGTGCCAGGGTATGCCGGCCACCAGCTGCAACAGAGGTAATTTTCACTCCATGACCTATAGTAATAAGAGAAGGGTATGTGGCAAAGAATTCATCTCCAGACGATGGACTGTCGGATTCTTGTTTGTTTAATGAAACCTTCCTACGCTTTACAATTTCCTCTCCAACTTTCTTGTTGTCAAGTTGGGAATCTGATCCACTACTTGTGTTTGAGCCTGGTGGACTTCCTGTTTAATGTCTGAATTCCATTAGCTCCCTGAAATGAAGTCAGAAAAAGCCTCTATTTTTATGTTAAAATATTCTGTTGCATGTATAAGCAATGTTAGCCACCTTGTTCAGTAACCAAAGAGCTTTGTTTCCCAGCGGACTCCTTCTGGAGGCTTCTACCAATCAAGAAATCACCAATATTTTTTCCAGAAGGAACACATTCTTTCCATCCCCATGCGTAAACGTCACCCTTCTCTGCACACAGATAGATTTAACAATTTGAGTCTAACAATATAGAAGGCACAGCTATTAAAATAAAATTTAGGTTTCCATAAACCAGTGCTATAAATAATATTTAATCATTAATCCTTCGGAACCTAATTAGCACTCAAGTTCTTTTACCAAAGTTAGATTATTGTAATCATCCCCCTCAAAGGTTCTATACGTAGGGTAAATAAGCATCATGGACTAGCATTAGGTGCTTTATAAGATGGAATTTGTCATGATTGATTTATAACCACACCATTGCTCGACTTACGGCTTAAGCAGTTAGGTCCTTCTTCGACTCAGCATGAGAGGCACTAAAACATCCAAAATTCAATTCTTGGCACCCTAAGGGTAGGGTTTGTTTGGGAGAGGGAAAATAAAGAGGAAGATGAGTCAAATTCGTCTGTTCACCTTTTCTTTGATTTAGTTCACTAAGTGGTTAACAGTTTTTTTTTTCTTCTCTTCCAATCCATTCCTCCTCCAACAACAACAACAACAACAACAACAATCAAAGCCTTTTCTCACTCGGTAGGGTTCTCATCCATTCCTCCAAACCAAAAATATTATAAGAAAGGGAAAGTGAGGTCCCACTAAAATCAAAGACTCAAATTTACTTTCACTCCTCTTCCCTTGCCTATTTTCCTTCTCCCAAGCCCTACGTCTTTAAGATTTTATTTTGGTTTCAAATGGTGTTGAGCTATAGGTGACTAGTTTTTTTTTATCACATTAAAACTCCATTTGACTTTCCCATGACAAGACATTAAGAAGTTACAGAATAGACCAATTACTTTACATCTTAAACAGTTAAACGTTTGGATTATGCCATTATACGACAACATGAACAAATTTAAACATTCCATAACTTGCCTCACAGATTAAAACAAAGAACGATGAGATCATGAAGCTAAGGGCAACTTATGCACACGGCACATAACAAGAACGTTGGTGATTGAGTCTTCGAAGAGGACCAAAATGCCTATTAGTTGCGAGGAAACAGTTGAACCATAAAACTAAAGTATAAACATAAAAAAACAAACCTCAATTAAGTAAAATACTAAAAATACAGCAAAACGCAAAAATTAACATAGAATGTAACCCTAAATGAGCCAACAACCTAAAGAGTAAAGAACAAAGATTAGCCAGAAGTGCAAGGCTAAGTTCCCTTCTAGTTCTTCAAAAATATACTTGGCCTGTGTGAGTGTGACCCCATTGAAACCATAGAATACTTTCCTTCTCTTTTTCTTCTGTTTTCTTTTTTTAGGGAAAAAGAACGTAGCCGTGGTCCACAATAAAATCATTCTAGGGAATAAAACATAACAAAGCGTGTGATAACCAGTGACGAATCTCAGCTACACAAGAAAGAATTTGACGCTCCTAAATGTACATCTACATGGACAAGCACGCTATCAACAGCTACTAGTACTATATCAAGCATCCAAATGGTCATATTATCCCAAGAAATCTCATGGCTACATAGTTTGTAGGGGTGTTCAAAACCGAACCAAACCGATCGACCGAACCAAACCAAACCGAAGGTGAAACCAAACCAAACCGATAGATGAGCGGCTTGGTTTGGTTTGAGCGTGCCACAAACCGAACCAAACCGCCAAACCGCTAAAACTCTTATTTACTTATATATATACACATATCTCATATTCTCATTAGTTTGGTTTGATGAATGAAATTTAATCATTGGTTTGGTTTGAAAAATCTTTTCAAACCGCCCAAACCGCCCGACGAACACCCTAATAGTTTGTATAGGTTCATGAAAATTGAAAGTATTACCAGTGACAGAGACGCAATGGGCCCAACCAGCAGCAGCCTTCACCACTGAGGCCTCAGTGGGAAGTGGAAAAGGCTCTGGGGCCTCCTTCGAAATATGCAGGGAGAAGAAGATGCAAAATCAATTCAACAGTATTTACTGTAAAAAGAAGATGAATATTAGAATGCCTCATTACCCCATGCTTCCCTGATGTCAGGAAGATTTGAGTTTCATCATCTGTCGAACCCCAAGTTATTAGCTTCCCGCTCTCTGAAAAATTACAAATTATAAGGTGAAGATCAAATTATAAAATACAACACCAGTAAGCAAAACAAATCAAGAGCCATTTGAAGGATCTACTAGTCATAAAAAAAGATCTAAGTTCATCCTTTATAAAAAACGATCTGAACCTCGCACATGAAAGCGAAACTAGACTGAAAGAAAGATCGAGAGCGAAAACCTGAGATGGCCATGGCGAATCCACAACCACCACCACATACGTCGTTCCATGAATCTCCTTCCAGAACCGGATCCGAAAGCTGAACCGGAACCGGAGACAGTATCGGAGTTTTCTCCGGCAAAGCTCCGGGAAGGTATCCCCACATATACACCGATTTCTCTGTACTCTTTTCCACTTTCACATCCTCAGCTGCTTCATTTCCATTCATCGCCGAGAATTTGAATCGAACGAACAAGAACAATTTTTGAGCTACGATCTCGAAGTCGCAGAGAAAGAAGACGAAGAAGAAGAACGAAACGAGACGAAACGACAACAGAAAGAAAGCGAAAAGAAAGAAATAAAGGAGACTTGAGAAAAATGGGTGGGGGCGTATCAATTACAGGGATATAGGGTGTGCCACGTAGGATGCTGACATGGTGATAGGGACACGTGGAATGATCTGAACCGCAATTGAAGATTATAAATTTGAAGTCACGAGTAGGCTGGAAGGTTCTGGAAGAGGAAGGACTTTTCCTAGCTTTCGAGGTGCCTCGGTTGAATGACACGTGAGTGCTAAAACCTTTTTTTTTTTTTGGCCCAAGTGGGTGCTAAAACCTAAATACGAAAACAATAATAATAAAGTAGGGACTAATCATTTATTAAAGAGTAAATTACACTTGAATACCGTATTTTATAGATCGATTTCACTTTGGTATCATATTCTTTCAAAAGTAACACTTTATCACTCTACTTTGTGTACTGTTAATATTTTGGTATCTTATTTTTTCAAAAGTGATATTTCATTAACCTACTTTTTTCACCGTTAACACTTTGATACCATAAAAAAAAACATAGTAACAAATCGTGAAAGAACATATACTAAAGTGAAATTGATCCACAAAATATGATATCAAAGTGCTAATGGTACAAAGAATAAAGTATCAAAATGTCACTTTTGAAAGAATATGGTACAAAATGTTAACGGTGTGAAGAACAAGATATCAAAGTGTCACTTATGAAAAAAAAGGTATCAAAGTGAAATTGATCTATAGAATAGGGTACCAAAATGTAATTTACTCTTTATTTAACACAATGATGATGATTATGTGATTTCGTGATTAATTTATGACTAATTGTAATAAGAAGTATTCATTTCAACAAGCACGGTTGGTTTGAGAGAAGAATGTACTAGAAGTTCTTGAAAGATGAAAGACAATGGTCCCCACGGCACTAATGTCCAAAAATTCTTACAGGTAGGAGTCAATGTCACTAATACGAATCATTTTCTTCCAACTTTAATTCATTTACTTTTGGCCAAAGTCCTATTTTGGTCCCCCAGTTATGCTCTTTGTTCCAAATAGGTCCCCCAGTTATTTTTTGTTCCATATTGGTCCCCCAGTTATGCAAAACTTGAAAAAGTTGGTTCCTCTAACGTTTTCCATCCATTTTTCCGTTAAAAAAAGAGGAAAAATAAACTTTCATCTCCAAAAGTTTTATTTTCTTATATTAAGGTCCTTTTCTTTTTATAATAGGATCAAAAAATAAGGTCCATGACAAATCAGGGTCCCTGTGGTTTGGCCCTTTTTCAGTTTGGGTCCCTGTGGTTTAAAACCTTACAGTCAGGGTCCTGTGGTTTACTCCGTTTTCAAATAAGGTCCTATGAGCTTTTCTCCATCCAACTTAACGGTGCACATGGTTTGCACATGACCTCTACCCCCAATCTCTAATTTTTTCATTCATTCATCAGCCTCGCCATTTTTCATCTGCGATTTCTTCCTCTCTTCATCTTCCAGCTCGCGATTTCTTCCTCATTCACTCTCTCCATCAACGATTCATCTTCCCCTTCACCCTCTCCTTCGCTCGCGATTTCCTCATCTTCAAACCCTAAAATTTCTTCCTCCTTCACTCACAGTCGCTCGCGATTTCTGTCGCCATTTCATTCCCTTCACTCACTCACAGTCGTGATTTTGCTCTCGTGTTCGTGTTGCTCCACAATTAACTGCCAAAGGTATGGATCCCACTCGTTCCTTCTTCACTATCTAATGACCATGTAGTTTCCCTAATTTTAATCACCCTCTTAGGAGGAAAAACCAGGTATCTCTGTTCTTAGAAAACATCTAGAGGAATGCTAGGTTTTGTATCCCTAATTTTTTATTGTGTGAAGAAGGGTATTTTGGTTTAGTTGTTCATCATGATGACCTATGGGCAGATACTCAATTCTTTTCTGTTTACTTATTTACTTTGCCACACTTCAAACCTTTTCCTCTTTCTGGTGAGTTTTTGTATATGCCATTCCTTTAATATTCAAGCACCGTAAAAAATTCATCTAATTGATTTACAAATACAGATACCACTGCTCAGATATTCAAGCACTGTTAAAAGTTAAAATTTTCATATGCATTTTGCTTGACTTCAGTAGTGACGTGAATTACAGCATTTATGTTGAATTAAAGAGATGCATTCCCATGTTTTTTTTTTGGCCAAAATTCCCTTGTATTTCTCGAATGTGAAAGAAAGTAGTCTGTATTTTGGACTGAATGGCTGTACAACACGTATATCATCCAATCCAAGGACTGCATCTGCATGCTCATGAGTCAAAATAATCTGCATTCAAGCAAGAAATAATTTACCTTCAGAGAAAGTGAGCTAAAGTTTGACAAAACTACAAGAAAAAAAAAAAAAAAAANAATAAGATATTGTGAGTGGCAAAGATCAAACTCCAAACCACTTGGCCATAGAGACTCTAATAACATATGAAGGACTAGTTCAACTTCATAGCTTAAGCTGTTAAGTGATGGCTCATGAATAGTTTTTACTATAATATTTAAAACAACTTAAATATTATAGTCCTATGGGTGCCGTTAGTAACTTAGTATAGTCTAGGATTTTTTATACTAGTTTGTCGTTGTACTAGTTTGAAAATTTCCTTTATATCTGAATTTATATCTGAATTTATATCTGGGATTTTTTATTTCTTCTGTTATATCTTGTGTTTGCAAGTAATACTCAAACCACTTCAAGTAATACCCAAGTAAGTTCGATCTTTTGTTCAGTTCTGTTGTATGTCTTGTGTTTAAGTTCTCTTCCTCATTATACATAATAGAGACTGTTATTATAAGTATACAGAACTGATGATTCTAATATGGTTCACGTACTCATTATTTGTGCTTATTGGCAGCCTCCTGCTGCAGCAGGAAGTCATTCAAGTCGGTCTAGCCAGTCTAGTAGGGCATCTTGGTATCCAACTAATGAACAGCCTCGGGCCTCACAAGACATATCTCAGTCCAGCATTGCCCCATTACAACAGTCAATAGGCCGAAGCAAGTGTCATTTCAAGAAAGCTACAACGTTTGTAACAAGACCTCAAAAGAAGTAGTAATAGTAATTTTTAAGTTTATGTAAAGATTTTGGATTAGTATAGTGCACAGGTTTTTTGGATTAGTATAGTGCACAGGTTTTTGGATTAGTATAGTGCACAGGTTTTGGATTAGTATAGTGCACAGGTTTTTTGATTAGTTTATGACTTGATTACGTAAGACTTGATTATGTAAAGTTTATGACTTGATTATGTAAGACTTGATTATGTAAAGTTTATGACTTGAATGAATATTCTTCCTGGAATTAATTAATGCCTTCTTTATAATTTTTGTGACAGCAAATAAATGGTAGATGTAGGTGCAGGTTCGTCTCTTTAGAAATGGTAGTGTATGACATTAATATTTTGCCCTTGTATTATACACACTGACATTTTTATACAACAAACTATTGTGTCAATATGAGATGAATAGTGGCAGTACGTTCGCCAATTAAAAGTTTGAGAAACTTTATGTCCAACATTAATATGATTGTCATACTGCAACCTTAGAATTCCTTCAGATACTGCTATCACTGATTCTGAATTGTCTTTCTACACCAATAGTTACATAGCATTTTTCTCTATTATATAACTTGGTTTGGCAGTGGTATCACATGAAATATGATGAAAGTTACTGTACTTTGCTGTACTTTGCTGTGATAGAACAAACATCAAATCTCAGCCCCAAGTGCTAAAATGAACAATGAAAGTAACATAAATACCTAATAACAATCTCATCCAACATATATGCAGACAAAAAAAAAGTAGAATAGACACTGAAAGCAATAAGCAAATGGTAACAAAGTAGTAGACTAAAATAGTAAAATGTCCAATATTACAATATGACCAGTAACAAAGTAAATAGTGAAAACAAAGTAGTTAATTACATTAAACTTCACATCGTCAATTTAAATTGGGGTGGCCGGTAATATATACCACCAGTTATGTATGAGCCTGTTATATATAACATCAGAAGAAGTAACTAGAGTCAATAAAGCACTGTTAGGTTATCTGTAGCATCAAATCATTCACGGTATATACTTTCTTAATTTAATTAATTAATTAAATTAATATGGTTAAATAATAACTCTCTTACTTTATTAAATGTCAAATCCAGTAGAAGCCCTGAACAGAACAGGTTTTACAATGACAGAATTCCCTGACCTGCCTTTCTCTTGGATTATAGATCATGACAGTACCTAAAATGGAACACAATACTTAAATGGTCTATAATCCAACTTAATGAAATAAAGAACTGAATTCTTAATAAAAACCTCCTCAAGTCAATATTGCACATGTTCTTTCGTGGGCATATCCATTAGCTAGAGGGAATTCATATTGACAACCATAGATCATTAACATAGAAGCCAAAATCATCAAGTTGAGAACAAGATAACACAACAATAAAATTAACAAAATTTGTACAAAAACACAATTTTGACAATAACCTTGCATTCTGTCTGCCCTTACATCCTATTATTTAAGTTTTTTTTTCTCCCCAGAGAATCGCTTAAAGGTTTGAAGTATACAAAAACTCACCAAAAAGAGGAAAAGGTTTGAAGTGTGGCAAAGTAAATAAGTAAACAAAAAACAATTGAGTATCTGCCCATAGGTCATCATGATGAACAACTAAACCAAAATACCCTTCTTCAAATAACAGAAGAACAATAGACAATAGCGAGAGAAAGAAACCAGACCGGGGATAAGTAAGAGAGAGCTGTCGACGGCGGAATCGACGGCGAACCTAACGAGATGAAAACCAGAAATCGCGAGCGACTGTGAGTGAAGGAGGAAGAAATTTTAGGGTTTGAAGATGAGGAAATCGCGAGCGAAGGAGAGAGTGAAGGGGAAGATGAATCGTTGATGGAGAGAGTGAATGAGGAAGAAATCGCGAGCTGGAGGATGAAGAGAGGAAGAAATCGCAGATGAAAAATGGAGGATGAAGAGAGGAAGAAATCGCAGATGAAAAATGGCGAGGTTGATGAATGAATGAAAAAATTAGAGATTGGGGTAGAGGTCACGTGCAAACCATGTGCACCGTTAAGTTGGATGGAGAAAAGCTCCTAGGACCTTATTTGAAAACGGAGCAAACCACAGGGACCCTGACTGTAAGGTTTTAAACCACAGGGACCCAAACTGAAAAAGGGCCAAACCACAGGGCCCTTTTGTGTATTTTGCCCTTAAAAATAAGGGTATTTAAATAAATATTATGAGACAACATAAACACTCAAATTAGAAGAGGAAGTAAACATATCTTGAATATTCAAGAGTATTTAAAAGTTGTAGAGTTCCATGAGGGATACCCTCACACAAGGAAAAACATCTAATCTACAAGTTGATAACCTAAGCCTAAACTTTAGGTGAAAATCATATTATTTTTAGGAAGATTAATAGGGTAATCTAATATCTCTTCTTTTTTTTTTTTTTTTTTATGTTTGAAAGAGCTACAAAGAAAATGGGAATAACTTGAGAGGAAGTTAGCTTTGAGAGTACCGGGAGTTTCAACTTTCAAAGATTGAAATTGGAAACTAAAGTTGCATCAAGTGATTGAGTTCAACAATTCATATCAAACTATTGTCTCTGTCAATGTAATAATACGGAGAAATAAAATCATTAAGTTTATTTACAATATAACTCAATTAAATCTTTATATTTAACTCAATTTCATGATCCAAATATGAAAAAACAAGCTTTTTGCCATTTTTTTTCTTAAAGAAAAACTACATATTAAACGCATCTTATCTTATTCTTAATAATGTAGTGTTCAACTTGGAATGTCTGAAATACAACAAATGTAAGCTATAATCTGAAAATTCTCAATCAACTCTATCTAGAATTGACTATTGAGAGTGGAAATAATCCTAAACCTTTTGGATCTTTATGAGCATAAGAAAAGTCCTTAGTTTCACTTCCAATGTTATGCTTTAACAAAACCATTTAAGCTGTGAAACCACCATCTGCATATATAATCTGTCCAGTGATGTATGAAGCAACTGGAAGGCAAAGGAAAGCAACTAATGCTGAAATCTCTTTAGGTTCTCCAACGCGACCAACAGGAGTTTGAGTCCTTAAAATATTTGAAAAACCTTCTCTACCCAATTCCTGCGATTTGAGCACCAATTCTCACTTAGTAATTAATAACAAGCTTTGTTATGAAGAAAAGGAAAATAAACGAGAAAAAAAAAAGATGACAGATAAAAGGATTGACAAGATTAACGTTTTATACAATGTAAGTCTCCAAAAGTGAGGTCATCACAGCTCCAGGTGATACTACATTTACACGAATATTATCCTTTGCCCATTCAAATGCCATGTTCTTTGTGACTTGATTAATCGCTCCTGAATAAAAATGTGTAGATAATTAGTTACATTTTTTTTTTGGCCAAAGTGAACTTTTGGTGAGATGCAGAATTGGTCCCATATCTTTTTTGTTGCAGATTTGATCCCATATTTTTGCAACAAGTTCCACTGTTAATCTCACAATGTGGAACCTTTTGCGAAGATGTGAGACAAATTCTGCAACCTGACCAAAATATGAGACCAAAAGTGCACTTTGACCTTTTTTTTTAGTCAACTTGCTGAATTTGTCAAGCTATATTATCACTGGTAGAAAATTATCTATACCTTTTGATGCTGCATAGACTGAAACGAGAGGAAGAGCTTTCCATCCTGCAATGGAGGAAATATTCACTATGCTGCCATATCCTGATGCTTTCAGAAGTGGGTGTGCTAGTTGGCTCAAATGGTATGTAGACTCAAAATTGGTTCCCATTATGGTTGATATGTCTTCAGCAGTATAATTTGTGGTTTCCTTAAATATGTTGATTCCAGCATTGTTTACCTAAGAAGTAAGAACAAGTTATCAAGTTATCTCTAAAATAATAATTTAGCAAAGAAATATGATCATGTGTGAAGCATTGACAATTATGAGTTTAGATAAGTCTGGAATTTATAAAGTTTATGATATATATGCTATAAAATTCTCTTTTATAAACTCTATTTATATTTGTCCAAAGTGCAATTTTGGTCCTTCATCTTAGGGGTAGGTTGCAATTTAATCCTTTATCTTTTTTCGTTGCAATTTTAGTGCAAGTTTCCCAATAGTTTCACTCCTTGGTCCCAATGACTGAGTGTGGTCATATTTCTCTTGTTTCAAGTTCGAATGCGATGAGTCTCAAGCTACATGTTGCTTTTGACGAGCCCTTCCTTTTACTCCAAAGTGGTTTTCCATAATTTTTGACTTTTTGGTTTCATAACCACTTTCGGGCCTAACTTCACCTCATTTGCTGACTGTTCGAATTAGGTAGAAAAAAAACTCGTCAAGAGTAACCTATAGTTGTGGGCGCACGACAATCAGACTTTAAATGAGAGAAATAGGACAAACTTCGCTCATTTGACAAGAAAACGAGCAGCCCATGCATTGTCAGAGCCAAATTTGACCTTGTTCATTGACGGCTCCAATTAAACAAAGAAATGACTTGTTAGAAGCAACATGTAGCTTGGGACTTGTCATGTTCAAACTTGAAACGACAGATATATGACCACATTCAATCTTCGAGACCAAGGAGTTAAACTTTTGGAAAACATGAAGGACCAAAATTGCAGCAAAAAAAAAATGATAAAAGGCTGGATTTCAACCTACCTTAAAGATAAGAGACCAAAATTGCACTTTGACCTTTAAATATTCATGATTGGTTATGTAAAAATTTCTCTTTTATGTTCAGTCACGCACCTTATTTTCATTGGTGAACCTTAGACAAATATATAGGCAACTTTATATAAGTCTAGTACAAAATACAATTTCTTGCGCTTAAAAATAGAACCCTCTGATTTGAGTAATGGTAACATGCCTAAAACACCTGCATGTACTTTAAAAATCATCTGTGAAGACTAATAGACAAACATTTTGAAGAAATGTAATTAAAGTTGACATAACTATTCATTTTCCTAAGTATGAATTCACAGAACAAAAAGCTCCTCAACAATCAATGGGATTTTGTAAGAGAGTCTTACTAGGATGTTGAGCTTTCCATTAAAGACAGAGGCAACAGTTTTCATAAGATCTTCACGTTGATCACGAGACTTTGCATCACAAACTGATCCAGTTACACTAAATCCTTTACTCTCCCACACTTTCAGGCATTTATTGATATCTTCTTGGTTACGTGAACAGAAATGCACAGCTGCTCCAAACTCTGCTAGTTCTTCTACAATGGCATGCCTAGTTTCATATGAATAAAGATGAATCAATGGCAAAAGATAAGAACATATATAGATATATCAGATTGATATAAGGGTTCAATTTTTAAGAGTCCATGTTTCAGAGGAATTAAAGTAATTTGAAAACCTACCCAATGCCTCTGGTTCCACCTGTGACTAGAGCAGTCATGCCATTGAGTGACCATCTTTTGTCTTTGAAGCTGAGCTTTGCTTCAGCCATTTTGGTTGTTTCCAATATGTGGAATACTAGGAATTATATAAATTAGGCTCAAGATCTTTGTCAAAGATAATATTATGGAAGGGAAGTATAAATAAGAGAGACGTTTTGGATCAATTCTATAAAATCCCATGGTAGTAGGACCATATATTTATTTCCTCGTTGAGGGACCACACACAAGTCATAGTGATTATGTTGTTCTAAACTCCTGTGATATGAACTCTAGTTTGTTCGTGAGCCACTAGTTTCTTGAAACTGACTAGTGACTAACAATTCTCATTGGAAGGCATACATCGTTTCCAAAACAACTCATTTGTCTGCGAAATTAATGGTATAAGAAAAAAACTGGCATTGCCATTAAATCCTCATCTCTCATCAAAGTTTAGTATTAATTTTATAGATTTCACGCTTGCATTGACATTAAGGAAAATGCCTATTATGACTACAAAAAGGGAGTTGCTAACTCTATATCAATTTTTTTTAAGAAAAAACTTGAAAAAATAAGTAAAAAGAATTTTAAAAACAATTTCGAACAATCTAGTGGATAAGACAAGATGTAGAAAATAGATTTTCAATCTATATGGATTTGGGAACCATTTGATTTTTAGGGAAGGTTCTAAACACCATTCAAACCTAAGTGGCCTAAATACTTATTAATTATCTCTAAAAAATATTTATAAACAATAAAACAATAATTGATACAAGAAAGATGAACAAATAAATAATAAATAAATGGTATTTGGGTCCAATCAATTCATGAATAACATTAAGGGTGCGTTTGGTATACTGTGATCTCATATCCGCCATCTTATATATTGTGGCGTTTGGTAACGCCATGATGTCATCATACGTCACATCCAAGATAACACCTTGTCATCAGATGACAACAAAAAGGGTGTGATCTGATGTCGACACAAAAATTGTGTTATTTCATATGACAGGGTTTGCAAGGCCATTTTTCAATCAAAGTTCCAATTTTACCCTTTTTGGTTTATTTGTTTTTTTAATAAAACTTACTATATATTTGGTTCCTAAATTTATAACTATTCAACTAATTTGTTAATGAATAACAAAAATATATGACTCATTTATCGAATTATTTCAATTGTTAATAATTTAGTCCTTGGGTGAAATTTAGGGACAAAAAAGAAATTTAATATAAATTTAGGGATAAATTTTTTTTTAAATAAGTATAAATTTAGGGATAAAAAATATAAAATCAATTCAAATTTAATAACTAAATCATATATTTCAATTATTTATAGCAACTTTAGGGACCGAATAGCAGATTTTGACCTTTTTTTTTTTCTATTATGGCGCCAATGGTGCCTTTTCTAATCTTTATATATATATACTCCTTAACTTAAATGTTAATAATAGTAAACATGGAAATTTAAAAAAGATTAATGTTATTCACACGAGAGTACGAAATATATGTATTTTATATCTCTGACATCTACGTACTATTGTCATACCAAATATCAAGTATTTTATACTATGATATCACATACCACGACATGTGAGATTTTATATCTCTGACATCTACGTACTATTGTTATACCAAATATCAGGTATTTTATACTATGATATCACATACCACGACATGTGAGATACTACGACATCTGAGATGACAGCGTACCAAATGCACCCTTAAGAAGTTATAAAAGTTGAATTTTTACAATTTAAAAGGAAAAAGAATAAAATACTTTTACAAAATTAGAGAAGAAGAAAATAAAGAATTTTACAAGATTAAAGCTTGACTTAAGTAAAACCTTAGGTCTTCGAGAGCCAATGGAGGTGGTGGTCGCTTCCTCTTGGCTTGGAAGGGACTTTGATTCTCTTTAAGGATGGGATGGGCTCTATTTTGTCCCGTGGCTTCTAGTCGTTTTTTGTTGTTTTTGGTTTTTGGCTTTTAGGCCTCGTTGTATTACCAAGAACAAAAAATTTAGCATCCGGTCAAAAGATCAAAACTCACATAGTACAAGAAAATAAGTTTGATAATTATTGATTGTGTTTTTGGTGAAGAGACTTACTGGGCATACTCACTATATTCACAATTAAAAATTAGGGTATTTAAATAAACATTATGGGACAAGATAAACACTCAAATCAGAAGAGGAAGTAAACATATCTTGAATATTCAAGAGTATTTAAAAGTTGTAGAGTTCCATGAGGGAACCCTCACACATGGAAAAATATCTAATCTACATGTTGATAACCTAAGCCTGAACTTTAGATGAAAATCATATTATTTTTAGGAAGATTAATAGGGTAATCTAATATCTCTTTTTTTTTTTTTTATGTTTGAAAGAGCTACAAAGAAAATGGGAATAACTTGAGAGGAAGTTAGCTTTGAGAGTATGGGAGTTTCAACTTTCAAAGATTGAAATTAGAAACTAAAGTTGCATCTAGTGATTGAATTCAACAATTCATATCAAACTATTGTCTCTGTCAATGTTTATTTACAATCATTAAGTTTATTTACAATATAACTCTTAATTAAATCTTTATATTTAACTCAATTTCATGATCCAAATATGAAATTAAAAAAAAAAAGCATTTTGCCATTATATTCTTAAAGCAAAACTACATATGAAACATCTTATTCTTAATAATGTAATGTTCAACTTGGAATGTCTGAAATACAACAAATGCAAGCTATAATGTAAAAATTCTCAATCAACTCCAATCTAGAATTGACTATTGAGAGTGGAAATAATCCTAAACCTTTTGGATCTTTATGAGCATAAGAAAAGTCCTTAGTTTCCCTCCCAATGTTCTGCTTTAACAAAACCATTTAAGCTGTGAAACCACCATCTGCATATACAATCTGTCCAGTGATGTATGAAGCAACTGGAAGGCAAAGGATTTTGCGCCCTCATAACTTTTAAATAAATCGTCTCCACCACCTTGTTTCTTGGTCAAGAACAGAGATTTGATCACCAATTCTCACTTAGTAAGATTACAGATAAAGAAGGATTGACAGGATTATGAGCAGTTAGGTATATGTAGCAGCATGCAGACAAATCATCAGTGAGGCAATGCAATTCACAAAATATTTAAAGTTTTATACCAAGTAAGACTCCAAAATTGAGGTCATCACATATCCTGGTGCTACTGCATTTACACGAATATTATCCTTTGCCCATTCAAATGCCATGTTCATTGTGATTTGGTTCATAGCTCCTGAACAAAAATATGCAGATAATTAATTAGTTACACTTGTTTTGAGTCAACTTGCCGAATTTTTCAAGCTAGATTATCACTGGCATGAGAAAATTATCTATACCTTTTGATGCTGCATAAACTGAAAGGAGAGGAAGAGCTTTCCATCCTGCAATGGAGGAAATATTTACTATGTTGCCATATCTTGATGCTTTCAAAAGTGGGTGTGCTAGTTGGCTCAAATGGTATGTAGATTCAAAATTGGTTCCCATATAGTTGATATTTCTTCAGCAGTATAATTTGTGGCTTCCTTATATATATTCATTCCAGCATTGTTTACCTAACAACCAAGAACAAGTTATCAAGTCATTTTTAAAACAATAATTTAGCAAAGAAATTTAATTATGTGTGAAGCATTGACAACTACAAGTTTAAATTAGTTTGGAACATGTAAAGTTTCTTATATTTTGCTTTAAATTAAAGTTCCTCCTATTATAAGCTATATTTATATTTTCACTCACGTATGATTGGATATGCAAAATTCTCTTTTATATTCAGTCACGATCCTTATTTTTTAAAGGTGAACTTTATGACAAATATATAAGAAACTTTATATAAGTCTAATCCAAAATACAATTTCCAGCTCTAAAAAGTATAACGTACGGTTTTTTTCAAGTCATCATCATTAATTTGCCTAAAACACCAGTGTCTGTGCTTTAAGAATTATCTGTGAAAACTAATAGACAAACATTTGAAACAAAAAACTTGAATAAATCAAATAAAAATTGACATAACATGCATTCCCTTTCCACTCTCTTTGCATTCACAGAACCAAAAAACTTCTAAAAATTTAAAAGGATACGACGTTAAGAGAGTCTTACTAGGATGTTGAGGTTTCCATTAAAGACAGAGGCAACAGTTTTCATAAGATCTACACGTTGATCAGGAGACATTGCATCACAAACAGATCCAGTTACACTAAATCCTTTACCCTCCCACTCTTTCAGGCATTTATCGATATCTTCTTGGTTACGCGAACAGAAATGCACAGCTGCTCCAAATTCTGCTAGTTCTTGTACAATGGCATGCCTAGTTTCATATGAATAAAGATGAATCAACAGCAGAAAGATAAGAACATATATAGATATATCAGATTGATAAAAGGACTTAAAGTGAAAACCTACCCAATGCCTTTGGTTCCACCTGTCACTAGAGCAGTCATACCATTGAGTGACCATCTTTTGTCTTTGAAGCTGAGCTTTGCTTCAGCCATTTTGGTTTCCAATAAGTGGAATACTTGGAATGCTATAACTTAATCTCAAGTATCTTTGTCAAAGATATTATGGAAGGGAAGAGAAGTATAGGTAGGGAGACGTTTTGAATAGTTTTTATAAAAGAATAAAGAAATTAAACACTGAAGAGAACTGTGTGGTTCTACATGCTTGCCTATGATATCAAATAGGACCATATATTTCTCATAGAGGGACCACACACAATCCATAATCATCAAGTTGTTCTAAATTTTTTACTACTTTTAGCCCACAAAACTGGCTAAGAATTTAATGAAGTGTTTGAATAATAAAGAGTTGTGTGAAAAATTGTCAATGAGATAAATGTTTTGAAATTTAAAAAACCAGTGCAGTAATAGCTTCAGCACAAAATAAGAAAGGGTCTCTCCAACGCATAAATGGTTAGGAATTAACATTCTTAATGCATACAATTCTGAAACCGAATCTACCTTAGCTTCATAAATTTTTTTAATAGGGGTGTTTAATCTGTTTTGCCATTGTTGGAACGGGCTTAAAATGGGATCAGTCAAACAAAAAATGCATTTGGTGTTATCACACAATAAAATAACGCCACTTTTTTGGTGGTAAAAGTACTCATTTACCATTCTGAGGTTGATCTAAGTAGTAAGCGATTTAATTAGTATCACTTAAAAAAGTTTGGGTTCCAGACCTTGTGAATATAGTTATTCTCACTGGTCCTACATGACTATATTTAATCACGATCACTTTAAGTAAGTAAGGTAAAGACTTATCTTTAGTAAATAAAGTAGTGTTCTATTGAGCTCAAACTCCGTCATCTCATATCCTTATTAGTAAATATAAATAGGGGTTATTATGAAAGAAAGTAAACTAACTAAGGATCAAATGGTTATTTTAGCTAGCCTATGTGTCATATATGTTCTTACACCTTTTCTCTTCTCACATTACATGGAAGATTGGCTATACTTAAGGAGGGTTGAGTCTAAAAATACTAGACTTGGGATTCGGCCTGAATCGACCAAGTCAGGCGGGACTGAGTTATCTTCTCTCCTAGTAAGTTTTTGATATCAAGTGGTGTTTGGATTCGAGACTTTGTGAGTTCAACTATCTTTATTTAAAAAACTTTTGGCAAAAGACTTATTGATGCCCCTAATATTTGGGGTCAGTTTCAGTTTAGCCTCGAAAATCATATTATGGTCATATTTTCATAAAATGGAGGCCGTCATTGAACTCGGGAAGTAATAAAACCATAGATTAGGAGTTTTCGTAGTCGTGAGAGTTGTCGTGTATCTCGTCGGAAAGTTCGTTGGAGAAGACGAACTTTGTCGGAAAAGCTCGGCGGTGGTGGTGCTGCAGCTGATGACGGCGGCAGTGCTGGTGCTGCTATTGATGTTGGTGGTGGTGGTAGTGGTGAAGATAATGATGAATAAAGGACTTTGAGCTGAGGGACTAAAACAGAACTTTGAGCAAATTTAAGGGACCAAAATAGGACTTTGGCCAAAAACAATTGAGGTTAGGGTATAATTGACAACTATGTGAAACGTTGAGGGCATAACTAACACAAAACAAATTTTGGGGGCATAACTGAAACTAACCTCAGACATTAAGGGCATCAACAGTCTTTTACCAAACTCTTTTTTATCATAATCAAGTGCCTGACGCTCGTAAGATTTAGATTAGTTAAAGCAAAACTCTGTAGACCAGTTGGACAAAAAAATATATAAAACCTCGTTTAAGAATTTATTGATGCCAAAGGAAAATTTATTAGTTTGACTATTCAAGTATTTTCCCTAGGGGTGTTCAAGCTTCGGTTTGGATCGATTTTGACATTTTATTTCAACCGAACCGAAAAAATTGGATGACAACTAAAGTCATCCAATCAATCGAATCTTTTTAAGCCAACCGAACCAATTCAAACCGATTAAAAATCGGTTTGGATTGGATCGGTTAATTGGTTTTCTATATATTCATTAAGTGAAAAATCTAAAAAATACAAAATATATAAAAATCTAGAAAATATAAGAAAATATTAGAAACTGTAAATTGTGATGAAGGATGAAGGTTGAAGATGAAGTGATGAAGGAATGATGAAATGTAAAACTATGAATTGTGAAATAAAAAGTGACTAAGTTTGAGTGTGAGTGGCGACTAAATAAGGGAAAATAAAAAATGAAGACATTAAGTTTAGAGATATGGATGTTTTTTTATTTAATATAATATAAATGATATTTAATTAAATTATTAATATGGTTCGGTTTGGTTCGGTCGGTTTTTGGTTTTCAAAACCAACCAACCGAACTAATCGGTTTTTATCCTTTTTCATCCAATTCAACCGATTAGATGATTGGTTTTAGTTGGTTTTAATCGGTTTGGATTGGATTGGTCGGTTGAGTTTTGATTGGATTAGATTTGAACAGCCCTAATTTTGCCTTTAGAATATCACTTATGCACAATGACGGAGCGCGGATTTTGTCAGGAGGGGGGGCAAGTTTTTTTCTTTAACAACTATCATATATACTATACATATTAAATATTAAAAATAAACTAATAATTTTAAAAAATCCAATTTCATAAGTATATATCAAGTATCAATATTCAATAAAACATTAAATACAAAATTAGTATTAAATCGTACATTTATTATTTGAGTTGTATTTGTCGTTGTTTCTAAAAATAGAATTCGTCTATAATTGCATCTGTTATAAATGTCTGGGCAATTTCCAATGAAGACAATCATAGCATCTCTTAAATAGTCATCTTCCATCTTGTTGCGAAGCTTTGTTTTAACAAATCTTCATAACTAGAAAAGCACGCTCTGTGGTTGCTCTTGAAAGTGAAAGTGTCAAAATAAGACGAAGTAGCCTTTCAATAAGTGGATATGTTTATGATTTTCTAGTTTCCACCAATCCCTGACATAACTCAGCAATAGTAAACAAATTCAGTAATTTTGGATGATAAGGTACATCAAACTTATAATGTTGCAACTCATATTTCAAATGAATTTTTTTCTTGATCAGAAAAGTTAGAAGGATGAAATTTTTCAACAAGCTTGAATATTTTATCAACATTGAATGATTTTATCCATATCTAGGATCTAAAGTTGCACTCAAAATAAGAAGTTTTGTAGCTTGTTCACCAAATCTACTATTTAGTTCCTTCAATTGATAATCAATCACATTTGAAAACAAATCCACTTGATAATGATGCTCAACTGTAACATTATCCTTTTTACGACGAGAATGAACTATGTCAGAGAAAGAAACACTCAAGTCAAGAATTTCAATACCATGACTTCTACAAAAAGAAGTAACATCAGATAAGAGATTAACCCAACCACTATCCCTTAGTTCCTAAATCGAAGATTTAGTGGTAGATACCAAATGCATAGCATTTAAAATATCTTGAGACTTTTGTTGTAGAGTCTGGTAATGTTTATCTGTGGTTCCCATAATTTCTTTCATTAAATGGAGAATAAAAACAAAGTCAAATGATACCAATGACTTAAGAGAAAAAGTAGCATCACCTCGTTGATTATATGTAGATCCTTCAATAACTAAATTTTCAAGAACTGAAGTAGTTGTTTTAAACATCCTCAAAAGACTGCATAATGATTTAAAATGAGAACTCCATCTTGTATCTACTGGTCTTTTGAGTGTGCTAGATTGATTTAATCCTCTTTCTGTTTCAATCTCACCACTTGCAATCAAATTAGCAATTTTCGTTGCAAAAGCATTTCGTTTTTCATCATTACGGTTACATGAAGAACTCACAACATTTATGATGAAATTTAGATTTCGAAAGAAAGTATGAATATCAACTACTTCTCTAGATGCAACAAGAGCCAATTGTAATTGATGAGCTAAACAATAAACATAGTATGCATAAGGACGCTCTTGCAAAATTAAACCTTGTAGTCCATTCCACTCCCCACGCATATTACTAGCTCAATCATATCCTTGACAACGAATATTCTAAGTGTTAAGATTATGACGAGACAAACTTGAGCATATCTCTTGCTTAAGAGTTGATGCATTTGTCTCTTTGACATGCACCAAATCTGAAAATCGTTCTTTCACAAATCCATTTTTATGAACAAATCTAACAATCAATGTCATTTGTTCTCTTTGGGATTCATCTCGAGCTTCATCAACAATAAAACAAAATTTTGCATCACCAATCTCTGCACAAATCTCCTTTTGCACATTTCTAGCAAAAATATGTAAAATCTCCTTTTGAATGGTTGGAAATGTGTATTTTGCATTTTGTGGGGCATTCTCTAAAAAACTTTATCCATTTAATCATCATAAGAAGCCAAAAGCTTTATCATCTAAAGAAAATTTCCTTGATTCTTTGATTCTAAGCTCTCATCATTCCCTTTAAGACGACAAGCTTGAAAATCTTACCATCTAATAGCATCTATAAAGGCTTTAAGACACAATCGCTTGTTCAGAATTTGTTGTGAAGTCTATTTTTCTAGAATTCTTTCAATATTACTCGATTGGTTCTTGAAGCCTTCAAAGCATTTAGTTGCAATATTATGAGCTGAATTCTTATGCTTTCCCATATGAGATAAAAATGCACAATTTTTCCATCATTGACTTTCTTCCAATGTTTGAACCCCACTGATATAAATGTTTCAGACCCTTGACATCGCGATGGTTTTTTTAGCAAACAAATAACATAGAAAACAAAAAACAGCACCTTCTATCGGTGAATATTCTAACCAAGGGAAAACTTTTGAACCAATGAGCTTGAAATCGTTGTTAATGATTTTTTGGACCAGATAATGGAAATACTGGTAGAACATTTTGATATGATCCAAATGTTACATATGCCCCACGAATTTCACTGACAGAAGGTGTTGCTTTTTGTTTTCTATGTTATTTGTTTGCTAAAAAAACCATCGTGATGTCAAGGGTCTGAAACATTTATATCAGTGAGGTTCAAACATTGGAAGAAAGTCAATGATGGAAAGTTGTGCATTTTTATCTCATATGAGAAAGCATAAGAAAGTCTATTTTGGACCAGATAATGGAAATACTGGTAGAACATTTTGATATGATCCAAATGTTACATATGCCCCACGAATTTCATCCTGCTGATTTATAGGACAATCTCGAATTTTTGGATGTTTACTGAGATCTCGTACTAAGGTAGCAATGCCAACATTCCCTTCTTCAACTCTCATGACTTTGAGAGGAGGTTGTTCTAAAGTATAGTAGTTACAACAGTTGGTTCAACATCATCATTCAAAGTTGTTGAATTGAGATTTGAATTCATTGATATTACAACATCAATGTTCCTCTCTTTTCTCTTGAAAAATGACTCGATGATGCCTTTTTTAGACATTTTTAATCTATACAATGATATAAACTCCAATTCAAATAAACAATACAATTAAGAAAAAAATTCAAACAAGTAAACAGATTCAAAATGTAAATAAAACAAAAACAGGGGCTAAAATGTAAATAAGGATGAAATGTAACAGGGACTATATAGAAATGGAATATGAACATAATCAGGGACTAAAAGGCAAATAGGAATGAAATTTATAGGTACCAAAAACAGAAATAGAACAAAGAATAAAATATAAAAAAAATAGGGATTAAAGTAAATAAAACAGGGACTAAAATTTAAACAGAACAGGGACTAAAATTTAAATAAAACAGGGACTAAAAAAACATGGACTAAAATGTATACAAAACAAGGACCAAACTTTAATACATAATTAAACTTTAAACCAAACACTAACATTTAACCAAAATCCAATTTTTCTCGCAGTCTGACTATGCTAAAACAAACAGGAGAAGAAAAAAAAATAAGAGAGGATCAAAGACTCACCGTGACTATGTGTGCGAGTGCTTTGGTGGAGATGGATGCTGATCGCTGAAGAAAGGAATCAAGAAGAGAGACTTTTAGGAAAGTATGCTCACTTGTGTAACTTGTGTTTGTGTGAATGCTAGTAATGAAAATCTCTTCTCTCTCAGCGTTTTCAATTGTCATTGTTTGATCTTCCCCAAATGTCAAATTGAAAAAGTGCTGACTGAGTTGCTGAGAAACTTTCATCAAATTGTGTTTCTTGTATATATCTTTGTCTCTGTTATGTTTAAAGTTAATCTCTATTTTACTATTTTAGTGTTTGGTTTTACATTGGGCATTTGGGCTAGTCGTTAGTCAATAAGGGGGGAGTTTGGGCGGGTTGAAAGGATTTTTCAAACTAAATCAATGATTAAATTTCATTCATCAAACCAAACCAATAAAAAGCGGTTTGGGCGGTTCGGTTTGAGCGGTTTGAAGGTAATTTATTGTTAATTTTGTCACTAATATACTAATAAAAAAAATATACAGTTATTCTCATAACTTACTAAAACACTAATAAGAAAATAAATATTATCCTTATATATAGTATAGAAGATTTTTTATAAATAATTAATTGAAATTAAAATTGTAGTTTACTAATATATATTTCTTCCTCTAACTTAATATCACAATAAGTTCTTCAAATATG